>JANFQY010000102.1:0-102338 GCA_025592935.1 Aspergillus ostianus | reverse complement strand
TTTTTTTTTTTTTTTTTTTTTTTTTTTTTCCATCCCTCCTTATTTAATATCGAAAGTTGAATTTTCGGCAGCGCCACTAAGCCTGAACGACCTGAGGGTGGCGACAGAAATAGCAGCCGGTTATCTGCAGCCCCAACACATTTCTCACGGGAAGGCGACTAACTGCGGTGGACTGCCTAATGTTGTTTACATCCCCCGGATTCACGGCCTGCCAGGGACTAGAGAACTCTAACCCATCAAAGAGAAGGATTATTAAGGGATGCGCAACATCCACCCCTGCAAATTAGTCTGGAGATGGCCATTTTCTAACCTAAGGGTGTACAGTAGCATGGTACCGAATCCTCAGTCGTAATTCTGTAACCGCCGAGAATCCAGGTACATCGAGATGAACGGTGAATACGGCGCAGGCGCCTTCAGCCTTGTTTTCGAAGAAGGGCTCTGGCTTGAGTCCGCGTTTGTGCCTTCTTACAATAAGCAGCTGTGTGTGAGATTGGCTGGCAAAGTACGGAATAAATTCTCTCTGCCACTGGCAAGGAGTTGGCGCTGTCTGAGTAGGGAGGAAGGGCAATGTGTTCGTATCATAACCAAACCCATGTTGTCTCGGGTTCATGATGGAATTTTTTCCTTTTCTTTTCTATGTCTACTCCGACGCACTGACTTGTTGTGATATGGAATTGAAGTTCCTTCGGATGGGCCAAGATTCAGGCATCTCATGCTGCATTCTCGGACTGTCCGTCCCGAATCAGGCAGGCAATCCTCCGTGCACCGTGGGCACTGGGCAGTGTGCCAGTGTGCCAGTGTACCACTGTCTGGGAGCAATTCAAAGTTTTTCTCGATGACCCTCCTTTCCATCCGCCACGGACCAATTACCGGTCACTGATTGATCCCACCGCAACCACGGGCCCTATCGGGTTGGTTGCTTCGACAGCCATCCCCCTACCTACACCCGTGTAGGTACCCACGGTAGTCCGGAACCAGGTCTAGTGCGGGACAGGGAACTGAAAAAAAAGCATGAAAAATTTTTTTCTAATCTACTGAGTGTCGGAGGAGGGTTGGGCGGCGAAAAAAAAAAAAAAAAAGAGGCCACAAACTGATAAATATCTTTCTCCGTCCACTTTCCCCCCCCCCTCCCTCCTTTCTTCCCTCTCCCATCCCATCCTCATCTTCTTCATAGAGGTCTGGTCCTCTCTTTACGTTTCTTTTTCTTTTTTGTCTTCTGTCTGGACAAAAAATAGATTTTACTTCGGCCACATTAGAGCGTTTTTCTGTGTCATTTTGGAAGACGCAGTTTTTCGTGGGCCGCCACCTTCGAGATACCCCCATAGAACGGTTTTTCCTCGTTCTTGCTTCTTTTTTTCTATCTCCTTTACGAATTCTTTACGTTCAAAATGCCTGGTGTTGATGTTTCCTCCGTCCCTGCCGTCTCCGGCAAGGAGACCGCTCAGGCGGTCGCCGTCCTTGAGGACTTGATGAAGAACCTGAACGTCTCTTCGACTCAGGACGAGATCAACGCTGCCTCGAACGACCTTGCTCACCTTCTGAGCGGTCCTATTCCCGAGCAGACTCTGCCCTTGAAGTATGTGAAACAACCTCAGCGCCGAAAATTGAGCCTGAAGGAATGTATGCTAACCTACATTTTTCCCCCCCTGACAGGGCCGTCGAGACTTTCAAGAAACAGCTCGCCAACAAGAAGGATGCCGTTGCCCGTCAGCGTGCTCTCGATGCCATCCGTGCCATCGCTGCTCACTCCACTATCGCTCCCGGTGTCGAGCCTCACCTTGTTACCCTGCTCGGCCCCGTCCTTGTTGCCAACAGTGACAAGGTTGCCGACGTTCAGAACGCCGCCAAGGCTGCCGCCGAGGCCATCGTTAGCGGTGTCAGCGGTAACGCTGTCAAGGCCGTCCTTGCTCCCATCCTCGAGTCCGTGACGAGCGCTCAGAAGTGGCAGGAGAAGATGTGCGCTCTTAACTGCATTGTCTCTTTGGTCAACTCGGCTGCTATTCAGCTTTCGTTCCGTGTTCCCGAGATCATTCCCGCTATTTCCGATGCTATGTGGGACACTCACAAGACGGTCAAGGCTGAGTCCAAGGAAGTCATGAACAAAGTCTGCCAATTGATTCAGAACAAGGATATCGGTCAGTGCGCCATTTCATTTGCTTTTTTTTTATCAAGACTAATATTTTCTACAGAGAAATTCATTCCTGCCTTGGTTGAATGTATTGCCGAGCCCAAGAAGGTCCCCGAGACTATTCACTTGCTCGGTGCTACTACTTTCGTTTCCGATGTCACCGGACCTACTCTGGCTATCATGGTGCCCCTGCTGGACCGTGGTCTGGACTCTGCCCAGCAAACCGCCATCAAGCGTAAGGCCGCTGTCATTGTCGACAACATGTGTAAGCTTGTGGAGGACCCTCAGATCGTGGCTCCTTTCCTGCCCAAGTTGATGCCCCGTCTCGAGAAGAACCGCGACACTATGGCCGATCCCGAGGCCCGTGGCAAGACCCAGCAGGCCTTGGACACTCTCTGCCGTGTCGGAGATGTCAAGGACGGCAAGATCCCCGAGATCTCCACTGCTGGTGATATCGACACCGTTGCCGGTATCTTGAAGCAGATTCTCGAGGCTAAGCACCAGGGCAAGATCGCTGGCGCCGAGGCCGTCATCAACTACGTCGGTGCTATCGGCGGTCAGCTCGTCGATGAGCAGGACAACGAGGTCGTCAACTGGACCCGCAACGCTTCCCCTTACATCGCTGCCATCGTTGGCGATGAGCACGCTTCGGCCGTCGCCGAGGAGCTCCGCAAGAAGGCCTGCCCCGCTGCCCTGGCTGAGGATGACGTTCCCTCTGATGAGGAAGAGGGTGAGGATCTCTGCAACTGCACCTTCTCCCTGGCCTACGGTGCCAAGATCCTGCTTAACCAGACTCGCCTTCGTCTGAAGCGTGGTCAGCGTTACGGTCTGCTCGGTCCCAACGGTACCGGAAAGACCACCCTCATGCGTGCCATCAACAACGAGCAGCTGGAGGGTTTCCCCAAGAAGGATGAGGTCAAGACCGTCTACGTCGAGCACGACCTGGATGCTGCCGACACTGAGCAGACCGTCATTGGCTGGACCCTCAAGAAGCTTAAGGAGGTTGGCCTGGATCCTAAGAAGGACGAGGTCGAGGCCAAGCTCGAAGAGTTCGGTTTCCTCCGTGAGCAGCTCGAGGGCCCCATTACCGCTCTCTCTGGTGGTTGGAAGATGAAGTTGGCGCTTGCCCGTGCCGTGTTCGAGGAGCCCGATATTCTCCTGCTCGACGAGCCTACCAACCACTTGGACGTGAAGAACGTTGCCTGGTTGGAGAACTACCTGTGCACCTCCCCTTGCACTTCGATCATGGTGTCCCACGACAGCAAGTTCTTGGACAACGTCATCCAGCACGTCGTTCACTACGAGCGCTTCAAGCTCAAGCGTTACCGTGGTACCCTGAGCGAGTTCGTCAAGCGGGTGCCCTCCGCTCGCTCCTACTACGAGCTCGGTGCCTCCGACATGGAGTTCAAGTTCCCCGAGCCCGGTTTCCTTGAGGGTGTCAAGACCAAGGCTAAGGCCATCGTTAAGGTTACGGACATGTCCTTCCAGTACCCCGGCACCCCCCGTCCCCAGATTACGGACATCAGCTTCCAGATCTCGCTGGGCTCTCGTATCGCCGTCATCGGTCCCAACGGTGCCGGTAAATCTACTCTCGTCAACGTTCTGACTGGTGAATTGATCCCCACCACTGGTGAAGTCTACCAGCACGAGAACATCCGTATTGCCTACATCAAGCAGCACGCTTTCGCTCACATCGATAACCACCTCGACAGCACTCCCTCCGAGTACATCCAGTGGCGTTTCCAGACCGGTGAGGACCGTGAGACCATGGACCGTGCCAACAAGATCGTCACCGACGAGGACGAGAAGGCCATGGACAAGATCTACAACATCGAGGGTTCTCCCCGCCGTGTCATCGGTATTCACTCTCGTCGTAAGTTCAAGAACACCTACGAGTACGAGTGTTCGTTCTTGCTCGGTGACAACATCGGCATGAAGAGCGAGAAGTGGACTCCCATGATGACCAGCGACAACGCCTGGATTCCCCGTACCGAGATCATCCAGTCCCACGCCAAGATGGTCGCTGAGGTCGATCAGAAGGAGGCTCTTGCCAGCGGTCAGTTCCGTCCTCTGGTCCGTAAGGAGATTGAGGCCCACTGCGAGCAGTTCGGTCTGGATGCCGAGCTGGTCTCTCATTCCCAGATGCGCGGTCTCTCCGGTGGTCAGCGTGTCAAGGTTGTGCTCGCCGCTTGCTCTTGGCAGCGTCCTCACGTGATCGTCCTTGACGAACCCACCAACTACCTCGACCGTGACTCCCTTGGTGCCCTGTCCAAGGCTCTTAAGTCTTTCGAGGGTGGTGTCGTTATCATTACTCACTCTCGTGAGTTCACTGAGAACCTGACCGAGGAAGTGTGGGCTGTCGTCGACGGAAAGATGACCCCCTCCGGCCACAACTGGGTTCAGGGACAAGGCTCCGGCCCTCGTCTTGACAAGAAGGACGAAGCCGAGGAGGTCGTAGATGCCATGGGTAACAAAACGGTCGTGGAGAAGAAGAAGAAGCTCACGGGCTCTGAACTCCGAAAGAAGAAGAAGGAGCGTGCTGCTCGCCGCAAGCGTGGAGAGGAGGTCTTCTCTGACGAAGAGTTTTAAGTGTTTTTTTTTCCGTGACGAAAAGTTGTTATTGGCTTGCAGATCATGTAATGTTGCTTATAGAAGTTATGAACGTATGAATTCATTCAAGTTCCATCAAATTTCGTTCCAAGACAGTATCTTCATGGTCGTCGTGATGTATAACACCGCTGGACTAGTATGCCACGGATCACGTGACCTCGACGCCATGTCTTATACCAACTACCTAGTATTAGTCAAAGGCACTGAGAGCAGTGATCAGGGTTCCACAAAATAATTAATTATATGCATACATTTGCAAGATATAGCACCCCAGACTACATGTCCAAATTACTTTTGGAAAGTAGAGGCGTAAAACTATAATCACCCTTATGAAGAACATCCATCGCCAAGATTCCGATACAGTGAAAGCAGCCCCATTCACTTCGAGAAAGAAGTTCCTCACCACTCACCTCTCACTTTCTCCTGACACTCAAGTTCTAGCATTCTAACCTGACCTCACATGTAGGACATTAATTTATTCCTCCACTCCTAGCAGATGCCGGCCTAGATCATAATATAGCCCTGTCGAGGGACGTCCGCTTGCTCAACTTGTTGACCTCATTTGTTTGTTGAAACGCTGTCGACGTTTCCTTTTGGGGCGTTTTTTTCGTCGAGACCTGATTTTCAAGGCTTGTTTCTTGAGGCTTGTGGGCATCCGTCTGTTTGTCGAGGCCCGGTGTTTTAGGCGTTTAGCCTAGGTGCGTTCGCCGAGATTGTTACTGTCGTTTGGATCAAGAGAATTAGAACTAACGATGACCTTTTCTTCAGATAGAAGAATTCAATCGGCTGAATGCTGTCTCTTGTCTGTCCGAGTTTAAGACTGCGGAAGAACAGTCGGATTGGTACATGCGGCAGATTCCCCGTGAAACCTTTTTAGGTCCTTCGGAAGCGGACAAGGAGAGATATCTTGAGATGAAGAAGATCGTGTCGCCTGTTTCGAGGCCCGCTGTTCAAGGCCCTTGTTTAGGCCCTTGTTTAGGCCTGTGGTTCGGCACGTTGTTTGAGGCCTGTGTTTAGGCCAGTTTTTTTCATGGCTCCAAAAGTAGACGGCACAAAGGGGCCTCCAGTGACAGCGCGTGATGTTGAAAGGCTCGGATTTCTCAGAGCGTAGTGTATTCATCTCAATTGTCGAAGGCGGATGTGTCTTAGGTATGGTGGGAAGTGAAGCTTTTGTAAATATTAGAATAACAAGCCTCATTCAATATATGTGATGAAACGTAGAGTGCGGGGAATGAGCTTAGTCTCAAGCAAGATTACATTATAATAAATAGTCTTTCCAAATAACGAGGTTATACCAGCGAGAAAGAGGAAATTGTATTAGAGTAGTTCAAGCTATCGACTCTGCATTGGCAGGTTCCTAGGTCCTAGGTGAGTGTAGTGATATGATAGCCAGACAAACCAGAATGGCCATATGACTGTCATATCGTGGCAATTCAAAGCATCGGACTCACCAACATCCTTCTGGCCGCCTACAGCCCGCACCGCGCTCGCATCGGACTCGCACATCGACTCGCCATGTCTCATCTCGATCCCACCATTCGGTCCACGGTGAGTGAAATTTGCGGCATCGCCTTATCGAATCGCCAGTCGCCGACAGCTCTTCTGACCGCTTCGATTGCTATCACAACGTGCGGAGAGCGGTTCATTGAACACATAGAACAGCAGGGTTTGGTGCAAATCCTGGTTGACATGAGTCGAGATTACAATTACTGGCCAACGACAGCGATGCAAGGACGACTTCGAGAGGCCTGGGGATGGAAAGATGTAGTAGAGGATGCACAATCAATATGAGGGCCGGTAAGTGTGATATGTGGATCATCATGCAACACAGCTGGACTGTGGAGCGTTCTCCGAAAAACAGTCTATTTCGAGGACCCATGAGCCATGACGCTATTGGAAAATCGACTCCCAATGAGCAAATTGAACAGACTCGAACGATGCAGTGAGATATTATGTTTTTAGAATGGTTGTTTCTGCAAATATAGATGGCAGGATTTAGAATTATTGGTACAACTTGTATATTTGTTATATTACAATAGCGTTCATGTAGCTATAAGTCAGTTTTAAAGCTGGAACCTCCATTTCCTGGGCTTGTGTCACTGGGAAAATGGCCGATGGCCCACTGTCTCATGGTAGAATGCCATGGGGGTACTGAGCTTGGCCTGCGGACATCAAGGGCATCACAGCCAGGTTACTCTTCAAGTGATCTTGGAAAGGCTTGCTCATAGAGCAAGGACTGAGACTAGTTTTGAGGTGGTGACTTATAGTTTGATCTTCCCATGAGCGTCAAGACCTTCAAAAAGCCCGTCATTCCCCTCCTTAGGTGCCAAGGCAAGCTTCCCGGGCTTCCTCCAAAAAGTTTCCCAAGTAAAGCTGTGCTTCTGTGTATTTGGGTCATATTTCACGCGCGGGACTAGAGACGAAATGCGCCTCCAGTGTTTCTCCATGAATCGCCGCGTGATTGTATGTGGCCGGCCGGCGGCATACTTTCTGTGTGTTTCACCTTTCTGCGGACCTTCAGTCAAAAGAACCGTGATGAGGGACCTTTCGGTATCCGGAACGACGCCGACAGCTTTCCTTCGCGTCGGTGCCGTCCACGGATAAGTCCCCGAGATCAACCCTTCTAGTATCTGGACGTCCGTGTCCGGCAGTGGAGGTAGTAAGTCCGGTAGTACACGGTAAAACCACTTCTTCCGGAGATTTCGACGACGAGCCTCGGAGACCGGTTGGCCCCAGCTATTCTCCTTGGGGATGTCGGGCGCAAGCTGCTTGATAGCTCGGAGGTTCATTTGAGCGGCCACGCCGGCATTCCTTTGCGACTTCATCAGACTTATCATGACCGCAGGTGGCTCCCATCCGTCGCTGAATATGCTCGGTTTCGACAGGAACTCTTCGAGAGCCATGTGGTCTGTAGGAAACTCGGGATGGATTAGGGTATCGAGCAAGTCCTTTCTTTTCTTGCCTCTTCGTCCGTAAGACAGCCGTAGGACTTTTTCGAGCGGTCGCGAGTACCCCTCGTTGGCCCGCCGGAAGAGCGACAGTGTCTGCGTCGCCACTTTGCGCAGCTGGTTCTGTCGATAAGGGTCTTTGTGTCGAGACTTTCGAGGATCTTCTGAATGCTGTCGGAACCGCTGGACGACGAAGTCATGGTGATAAGCTCGGGCGAGAGGGTCGGGGAGGTAGGAGCATTCTCGTAGGATAGCACGGTATATGTGACGCCATTCCGCAGTCAGAGGGGCACGGTAAACAGAACGCCATGCCGGCGGCAAGGGAGTGCCCAGAGTGCCCAGAGCGCCCATGGCGGACAGTCGTCAACGTCAATCAAACCTTTCGACCTTTCGATCTTTCTTGAAGGCGAAATCCAAAGCCGCGGCGACCCAAAAGGGAAATGCGCAATGGGCGGTCACGCGAAAATGGCGCTAAACCCAAAACGCGCCGACGACACCCCCCGCGACTTCGTCGGCTCTTCCCTCTCTCTGCTCTCGTCTTGTCTTTCCCTTTCATGTCTCCTTTCTTTGTCTGCCCCTGCATCTTGCCGTCTGGGTACCTCGAACCGCAATCCATTCGTCAATTTTGGACTCCCCACTGGTGTTTGGTCACATTGACTTTGCATCGGTCTGGTCGGCCCAATTTCGCGATTGGAGCGCCTAGCCACGCGCCCTCGCCTCGCGCGACTCTTCCGGCCGATCCTCCTAGCATAAGGTGCATTTTCCCCACATGCTTTGTTCCCTCTCCCTCGCTCTCCCTGTCTTGGGATGATTTTTGTTGACGGCTATACTTTTCAGCCGCTAGGGTTTTGTCCATCACCTGTACTGACGCCGTTCCACAGTCCCACGAGCAAAGTGCCTGGACTGGTCTTCCGGTGCCATGTCTTCCAATCATAATCCCAGTAACCCTCCGCAGCACGGCCTACCGGTGCCATCCTTTTCCCAAAGCAGCGTTGCATCGTCAAATGGCATGGCATTTTCGCAGTCGCAACTAGGTTCTTTCAATGCCTCCCAGTCCGTGGCATCTACCCCTCGGGCCACACCTCCCCCCAAGGGGTCGTCGCAACAGCCCCCGGCCTCATTCAACTATTCGAAGAACCCGACCCATGGCACTCGAGCAAGTTTCGGAGGGTTTGAAGAGATCACCAACTATGGCGCATTGATTCAGTATCATGATGAATTCAAACCTCAAATCTATAGGGTATCAACCTCGGTCCTATGTACTACTCTAGATGTCTCACGCTGACTGTTCCTTTTCGCTAGGCCGTCTACTCGAATGTTTCCGTCTACGAAATGGAGGTCAATGGAGTTGCAGTAATGAAGCGGCGCTCGGACTCTTGGTTGAACGCTACTCAGATCCTCAAAGTCGCCGGAGTCAACAAAGCCCGACGTACCAAAACCCTCGAGAAGGAAATTGCTGCCGGCGAGCATGAGAAGGTTCAAGGAGGTTACGGTAAATACCAAGGGACGTGGGTCAATTACCAAAGAGGCGTGGAACTTTGTCGAGAATACCACGTTGAAGAGATGCTCCGACCGCTCCTCGAGTACGACATGGGTTCAAACGGTGCCAGTGGCACCGCTCATGATACGCTCGACACGCCCACCAAAGAACAAGCGATGGCAGCGCAGCGAAAACGTCTTTATAGCGGCATGGACAATCGTGGCGTCTCCCAACCGCAGCAGGGGACGTTTTTCCAGAACATCTCCCGCACTGCAGCGACGGCTGTCAATGCGATGAGTAAAGCTCGCTTTGATTCTCCTGCCGCGCGGGGTGTGGACGGAAGGCGATCAAGCCTCGTCCGGAAACCATCAAATCAGATGGGCAGCCAGGAATCGCAAATCCCATTCGGCAGTCAACAAAGCATGTACAGCGTGGCGTCTGACAGTGGGTTTGCTAGCAACCTACCGAACAACAACGGGCGATATGCTGCCAACGATACCGCAACATTTGAACATGAAGATTCCGTGGAACCTCCTCGCAAACGAATTCGGTCGTCCTCCAACCTCGCACACTCCTTCGGCATTAACTACGATCCTTCGCTTTCGATGAACGAGCCTACACCTACCGAGCCAAACGACTCATTTTACCAAGATATGGACATGCCGGCCGCAGTGGTCGATGAAAATCACCGTGGTACCGAACCTCTTCTACCAGCCACAACCCCGGAGCGATTTCAAAAGATGAAGCTCATCATGACCCTCTTTTTGGACAAACGGACAAAGGACTTCTCCACCCATCCAGCCCTGCTGCAGCTGACCGGCGAGGATCTTGAGATACCCTTAGACGAGTATCGCAACAATGCTTTGCACTGGGCAGCCATGCTGGCACGCATGCCCCTGGTTCATGCTCTAGTTGAGAAAGGCGTTAGCATATTCCGACTCAACGGAGCGGGTGAAACGGCTTTACAAAAGTCAGTGGGCACGCGGAACAACCTTGATTACCGGAGTTTCCCCCGACTTCTGCAAGTGTTAGCTCCGACTATAGACATGGTAGACTACAGCGGGCGAACTATTCTACATCACATTGCGGTCATGGCAGCTACCGGGGGTGGGGGTCATGTCTCCGCTAAACACTATCTCGAAGCATTGCTGGAATTCATTGTACGTCACGGCGGCGCTTCGGCCACCCAGCCGACTGCCAACGGCTCTTTGGAAATTGGAACGGCTCCATTGCAAGGCGATGTGATAACCCTGGGACGGTTCATCTCAGAAATTGTAAATCTTAGGGATGACCAAGGCGACACGGCGCTGAATCTTGCCGGACGGGCGCGTTCTGTGCTCGTACCGCAACTTTTGGAGGTCGGCGCTGATCCTCACATACCAAACCACACCGGTCTACGACCTGCAGATTACGGAGTGGGGGTAGATATGGTTGACTCGCAGGCTCTACAAGCTGGCAAGAACGATACTTTCATCGATCAACTCGCGAAGACCAAGAAGGAAATTTTAGACGGTGAGCAACATTCGTTATTGCCTTTGGTAGAATTGGTACTAACCTTCCTAGCAACCATGTCTCAAATCAGCTCGATGGTACAAGAAACGTTAGGCAATATCGACAAAGAGCTTGCTTCGTCATTGAACAAGAAGCAAGAAAAGTTCGAACATTGGCATTCCAAGATTCGTGAATCGGCAAAGGCTCGGCAGATTGAACAGAAACAATTCGATGAGCTTAAAGTTAAATCGTCAGATCGCGTGGAGCTCGGAAGGCGGTTCAAGAACCTGGAACGATCATCTGAAGATCTTTTGTCCACCCTGAAGAATACACATGGCGAGACATTCGAGCCGTTGAAACACGTCTCTATCGGAGATGCAGACAAAGACTCTGGCATTGACATGTCAGAGTTTGAATCTATGTTTCCTGACGACTTTGACCCTGCTTCAGGATTTTCCGACAAACAGACATCCTATTTACAATCACTATTGTCCCCCGAGGTGCTTCAGCAACGAATAAAGTGTTACCAGGATTTCAACGAAGATCTACTCAACGAAGTGGATCTCCTCAAGTCCAAAAATGTGGTATTAGGTCAGAATTATCGACGGATGGTCATGGCTTGCACCGGCTGGAGCGCCGAGCAGGTGGACGAAGCTGCCGAGGGCCTCACACAATGCGTACGAGAGCTGAATGAGCACCCCGTCCCCGAAGACGAGGCTATAGAAATTCTTATGAAAGACCGTGGTCAGGATTGGTAATCGACCCGATACTATGCATATTGCCGCTCTCAACAATTTTGGGAGAGTTAACGACATAGCAATGTTTCCTTCAGGTGTTATTTTGAATCTAGCCCAACGCAATGTTCATACAAAGGGGTTGTGGTGTTTATTTTGGTCTACTAATATGTTTATGCATCCATGTCTGTATTGCAAATACCCCAATGGCACAAATGGATTGATAATTGAATGAAATAAACCCAGTCTATCTGTATATCTGAAGTCTATTGTCACTGCCCTACTTTCCAACCGCCCGAGCGTGTTCCCTCAAAATCTCATTCAACCCTTCTCTCTGCACGCACTCATCAAAATGGAAGCTGTGTGCCAAAGCCTCGAGTTCCGTCTCGTCCATCCCCCTGAACAGTCCCGCAAACTCGTCCACAAACGACGCCGCCAAAAACGTCTGAAACACCGCCCGTAGCATATGCCTCTCAGTATTCCACGACGTCGGGTACGTCTCCTGGGCCTTCGGACTGACTTGGTCGATCCACTGCACCAGTGGCTTCAGCACGGTCTCCGGCTCCGAAGAGGGCTTCCGGCCCCAGTTATCCAGCCACAGCCGGTTCTTCTTCTCCAGGAATGGCTGGATCGTCTTATTCCACTTGCTGTCTGGACTGGTGTGGATCATCCCTTGCAGACCGATGTCCTTGTACAGCCAAATCGACCAGTGAATATTGTACTTATCGTAAATGTGCAGCTGCTCGCCAAGCAGGTTGTACCGCTCCTGGTTGACATCTTGGGCATCAATCTCGGATTCAGAGGCATATACTGGTCCGAACTCGCCGTTCCAGATCGCTGTCCCATTCTTGTTCATGAATTCCGCTTTGCGGAGGTATTGTCGCTCGACTTGCTCTCTTTGTTCTGGAGTGCCTTTATAGCGCTGACCTGTGGGGAAACCCATTGACTGACGACTGTTAGTACCGGTTGACCCTGTAGTATACGGGGCGTGAAGGAAACTGATCATACCGAGTAATCATGCATCGCGTACACGCAATTCGGCAAAACCTTATCGAACCCCTTCCACTCCATCGAGAAGGTATTCCCGTCCAGCCAGAGGATATGATCCGGGTCGATCGCCCTGATAGCCTTCTCGATACGTTCATAGAATTCCGGCAACCGCACGTGTTGCGGATCGCAGGGCTCGTTGAGCGGGTTATATCCAGCTACCCATGGGTTATTTCGATATCGAGCCGCGATCTGCTCCCAGAGCCAGACTGTCCGGTCCTGGTGGTCTTTGTAATCCCAAAAAGCGGCGTAGTTGGACGGGTTGTCGGAGTGCCAGTCGCAGTTCTGGCCACCAGGAGCAGTGTGCATGTCTAGGATGGTGTAGATGTTATGTTTTGCGCACTTGAGTTTCACGAATGTCAGAATGCAGCAGGAGAGGGCGGGGACTGCGAGGGACATACCAAATCAACCACCCGATCAAGGTGTTTGAACCCCGATTCCTTCAGCACACGCGGATTCATATCATCATCGAGGTGCCGATGATTGAATGGAATCCGAAGGCAATTGAGTCCCAACCCAGCATAGAATTTGGCGTCCGCTTCCGTGAAGAAATACTCGAGCCACTTGTCGAAAAAAAACTCATATTTTTGGTCGCCCAGGACGCGACGCATGGCGGCTCGGTGCTGCGATTCGTGCCCGGGGTAGCCAGTTATGAAGTTCTCCATGCTGATAACAGGTTAGTTTGACCTTGACCCTACCTCTACCTCTACCTCTGCCTATCGGATGTAGAGCAGATCAATTGGAAGATGAAAAGCACATACTTGGCCCAACCCCCAAGAGCTGCACCTCGAAGCAGGACTTCGGTGCCATTATTATCGACGACTTTGTTGCCGGTGACTTTGAGAATTCCAGCGCTCATGATGGACTGGATGTAGCAGATTTGATGAACTTCCGAGTATCACGACAGTTTTCAAAACCAGACTCTCTCAATTGTTACCCCGCAGGAGGCATCTCCTTCTTATGCACCGAGCACACGGCAAAATCCACTCCTTCGACGCATCGTGGGATGCGTCCATGACGCAGAAGAAGTGGGGTAATGTTAGACAACGGACGTTGATGCCAATGCCCAGCACGGATAAACGGGTTTATTTAGCCTGATTGATGCCATTCAGCCAAGGGCCAAGCCCAAGGCCAAGGCGCTCAAGGTGAGTGCCAATGGACCCAATTGATTCTGTTCTGACTCCTCTGCTCTTGGTCTGAGTGAAGCCAACGATAGAAAAGGGTTTTCCAGCATGTTGTACGTCACAGACCTGATCAGTGACCTATAAGACTGCTATGTCGGGCTTGATGCGGTTAATTTAGCACAATCTGGGATGTAGGAACCGGGGCTTTCGCGCAAAGACGGAATATCTGTTGATTGGCGGCGTAGAGGGCAGTTTCAAAAGAGAGCGGGCCGTGATAATGTATCAACTAACATGTTCCCGTTATCAATGATGAAAGCATGAACGTAGCGTCAAAGGGTGACGTTAAACTGATTTCGCTAGATGGAGTTTGAGTTCAGAGGATTTAAGACGCATGTTTGTTGTGCAATGCAATATCCTATCTTTGATAACCGTACTCCCAAGCAGGCAACAACTAATGGTGACGGGATAATTGATGTCATCATAAGGCGATGGGAAGTCTTGCTCTTGTCTGACAATTGATAAGAGTCAACATCAAAATGTAAACCGAGGTTGCCGAAGAATCCACCATAATCCAGAACGTCAGCTGATGAGGAAGATGGGGGCAACACACTCATACTTCATATTCCTTGTATGAATTGTACCTCCAACAAGCCCCTACCAGCCAAAGCCACGACATGCTATCCTTTTTCTATTATTATTTCTTCCCACCTCTTAATAGATGAGTGGATCTATTGTCAAAAGAAACATGTCTACGCGTTCTAGACACGACAAAACCCATGTATTCACGATTACGAGTGACTGTTACTCTACCTTTCGCTATATCCTCGTTGCATTTCTAAGCTTGAGCCAGTCCCCAAACAGGCTCTCAAACTTGAATTTTCGCCCGGTACACCGCCTGCTTAGACGCGTGCAAATCACGAGCCCGACTTTGTTTCTCAGACTCCGTCTCAGTTAACAAGCTAGTTGCCTTGCGGATCATCTCGGACACCTTGAGAATGTCCTCTTGGTTGATTACCTCCCCTGATCTGGCCCATCCCAGGTCGAACGGTAACCGTTCGTTCTCTGTGTTCCACGTTAGGATACCTATTCATGCAATCTCTGTTCCAATCGAGCATGACTTACCGAAGAAATACTCCACCAAGCTTCGGTTCACCGTCCCCGATTCGATATCACCAAACGCAATGATAGGAGCGGCGATCTCTCCCAGGCTGAATTCCTCCGTCATCTTGGGGAACGTGTAGTTGGGGTTCGTGGCTCTAGAATTAATTTGTCGCGCCAACTTGCTGTTGGCCAGCATCTGTGCGGTGAGGACGGGCTCGATCCAGTAGGCCCTTGACTCGTCGAAAATGGTACGATTGAAGATATGGTTGCTTCCGAAGAAGGCGTCTGTGCGGCTGGTTTTGGAAATAAATTAGCTTGCGAGTTCTCACATGGCATACTTGAGTGGGTCTCCGGTTTTGTTCAGAGGGGTTTGAATTCGAGTTCGACTAACCTCAGGCTTGCATCGTGCTCTAGGACGTTGTGCCGGTTGAGATGGTCACTGGGGGAAGGAGTCAGTATGGGTCATGAGTTGCGTATCTGGTGGGCCTCACAGCGTGAAGTAAGTCGCGTTGGGCTCCGGATTAGCTACGATAGCCATCTCAAACATCAGATTGGCAAGAGAGGAATTGAAGTTCAGTCCCGCTCCTAGGCCCTCTACCAACTTTTGTTTGGTGATTTGTCGTCCGTCGTGAGGGAGATATCCGTGGTTTGCGAGAGTGTTCATCATGGGACAAGGACCTCGATCTTTGACTCCGCTTTAGCATGGCATAGAGAAAGGGAGGGCATGGCTGCACATACAGTCATCCTTTCCAGCTGGCTTCCAATGTGCCGGGGAGCCATTTCCAAAAGACGGTCTGGCAGCGGCCAAGGCAAAAGTTAAGGCCGAAGAAAGAAGAGCCAACTTCATAGCTCTGATTACAGCGATAATACCGAGTCAATGTTGGTTGGAATGAAAAAGGGGTATTTGATAGCTGATACTGCCTTGGACCAGCCCAACTTTATACGTTGTCCAAACTATGGTACCTGTTGTTCCTCGGTCAAGGCAACACATTTTTGGCAGCATGACGAGGTCGATCCATATCCTAAAGATGAGTGACTCCACCTGAGACTGTCCAGTATGAAGGAGGATTATTCAACCCCTGTTTCCTTTCTGCGGGCCAAGGACATCCAGTGATTCAAGTTGAATTGATAAACGAAGCCAGACATACTGTCCGTCCAATCATAAAGGGCGGTCGTACTCGTATCATATGCCGCATGGAGATATCGTATTCATAACTAGATCGGGCGTCTAGAACGAATCTCAGAACTGATCGTCGGCGGATCTCCTTGATTATGCTTGAGCTGTCAATTGTGTTTTAGACACCGGTGCCAAAGCTGTCGTCATCCTAAGGGCCAGGTTCTTGGTATGCCAGTTCAGTAGCGAGAGGAGGACTTCTTGCCACCCAAGCACATTCAATTATGATTATCTACTGATCTGAGGGTCTCTGAAGACTCCATTTTCTCTTTTAGTTCCTTCAGCACACCATGCATCTCAATTGACTCGCAGTATTCATTCTGGATCTCGACCGTCTGAATACCTCGAATTGAGAAAAGACCATTAATTCCAGAGTTCAACTCTAGTTCGTCCTTCGATTTATCGGATATCATGCCATCAGGAAAAAGCAGGCGAAGAAATTTTAGTCTTTTTATTTGTCGGAGAAGTTGTACACACCTCACGGCATGAAGAGTAGGCAGTTTGCTGTAGGGATCTTCGATATCCGGCTCGTTGTCGGTGGTAGCTTCCATGTCACTCCGGCTTTGCCATAAAAACTCAAGGGATTCGATGTTTTGACGACCGATCTCACCGACTGAGATAGCGAGTTTGATAAAGTCGTCCATGTCACCCAAGCGAAACTTCGTGCTGCGATAGATCAAAGGCAGGGTCTCTGCGCGTATCTGTCTGCTGACCTTTAGAAGGCTGACACCGTCCCTGAGCGGGTAATAGAAGCCGGTCGGATCGCCTATTCCCCTTGATAGATTAACTCCACCAAGGTAGTCTGCGTTGACTACTTTCCATTCATCTGGAGGTATGGCATATGAGTAGATCTTGTCGCGGAGTTCTCTGGGCAGTCTGAGGAACCCCAGCCCCGACCTGGGGGTGACTTTTTGCCGTAACTATCAGACGTTGCTTGGAATTAGAATGTGGCCTTTGATATAAAACGAAATATCAAACATAAGGAAAGGTCACGCGTCATATACCCTAGCGACAGACATGGTAACCGAGGCTTCTTTCTTAGTCAATTGCAGAGGCAAATGAAACCCGAGAGCGCAGTGCACATCCGCGGATACGCTGTACTGATATTGTGGATTCCTTCTTTCCAGCAACACATAGTTGTGGCAGCCAGCTATTCTCTGGAGGCGAGTAAGTCTGGACCCGAATCCATAGGTCGACGCTGGAGATAGGTACATACTTGGGCCACGCCCGGTTCGGGTAGCATTTTTTCCAAAGAGTCGACAGAATCTGCGCGGCGCTTGGCTTGGAGGTGTTCTTCCAACTCCTTTCTGGTCTGGTCGTATGTGCTCTGTGGTACGGGACTCAAGTTCGAGTAATAGCGCTGCTCATCTTGAGATCCGGCGAAGCTAGTCAACCCATAACCGAGGGACTGTTCCATTTGCGCCAACGAGACAAACGACCCGCATTTAGCCATAATCGCGGGGTGATGCCCTTATAGAGCTGGGCAAAAGTGCCTTGGTGGGTGGCCGATAAAAACCAGCTGGGTAATGATGAATCGCACGAAGATGAGAGGGTCAAGCTTAGGTATAGGTAGGTAGCGGTCAAATATTTGTCCGAGTACCCTAAGAAGGGCCGAAGGGACTCGGTAGGTATGATATCATCTCTAGGGCGGACTGTACCTACCTAGTGGCCATGCTGCAGGATCAATTTTTACTAAAAATGGCTCTCACCGCGATAGTAATCTTTGTACAACAATAATTCCTATTACCACTACGTCTATATAGCATACACAAAATTTCTCTCCTTTACCCATATTCCGTATGGTATCTGTGCCACGTTAGGAATCGTCGTGGTCAAATTATGACCGTAGGCGGTTCCTAATACGGGATGGAGAGGACCCAGAAAAGACTGGATCGTGCCAGGGAAACAGAAAAATAAGGTTATCTCGATTTGTTTTATTCTGTTTTTTGGTCCTCCGAGAAAAATCGTCCGTCTTTCCGACATGAGACCATTCCGGCCGACCTCACGTGGGAGTTGCTGATGCGTTGGGACCGAATTCGTGATGCCCCCACTCCGCGAAGTCGGCGAAATCGAAGCTATCGGCGCTGGCCGCTTTAGAATCAGCCGGCATCGCAGTCGAGCTTTTGGGACGCTTGGAGGGGTTGTGGGCGCATATCTGACAGCGCCTAAGTAGAAAGATGACGTCCGACCGTAAGATGCCATAGTATGAGGTACTGATATCCCTCCAGGTACCATCCCATCCTGCGTGACCGTTGTGCTCATGCGCGGCTTCAACAACCGCTGGGATGCTGTCCTCCGTTATAACAACCCGTTCTCTGGAGGAATTGTAGCTTAGTACTCTCGCTAAACGAAACGAGATCGCTAGAGGAAGCACCAGTCATGGCCGCTAGACTTGGCTTCTAGCTTACGCGCCGTCTCCCGCGCCCGCCTTGGCCCGAGTGGGCGATACGCCGCCAGTCGAGATGCTAATTGACGTGTACGCCTCTGGTCGAGGCTGGCTTGAGGCCACAGGCTTATGCCCCGCTGCATTGTAGGCATTTGCAGGCCATTTTGACCCTCTCCCAAGCGTTACAGTTTCGAATACTAAAGAGTTCTCTCGCATAGTTCAAAACTTGAACTACTACGCTTCTGTTCACAAGTCAATCTCGGTGCCTCAAGGTTTCTTAAGAACACGTCAATTGTTTCAACAACGGCAAAGCGAATGACTCCGCCCGTGTCGGTCGTTCGGTATGGAGGCGGTGTCGCCACGGACTTCAAGGAGATATGGAGGCTCACTATACATCGCTACGGGGAGATTACGAAAACGGACTTGAAGTCTCTTTCGTCAGCTAAATCTGTGGACGACATATTGGCCGAGATACATGGGAAGGAGTCACTTTTCAAGTCCCGCCGTCATGACAATTCCAAAGTTGACAAATTCAGAACGCTCGTGAGCCGAAGCCTCAAGCCTATACAAGTGGTGACGGAAGTAGTTGGACAAGGCGCTTCAGAAGTATGAAAGAAATGCAACCATTCTGATGGCCCACGAATGTTGATCCCATCTCCCCAACCAGGCTTTTCCTCCAGGTATGGCTATTTTCACGGCCGTGCGCTATCTTATATCGGTAAGGCATCCACAACAACCATCAACTGACTGGTTTTCTAACAATATCCAGACCGTGAACACTGTCTCCGCTGATTACGATAAAATCACCGAATTCTTCGAAGACCTAGACGCATATCTTGGTAGATTGAAGGTCCTGGAGTCTCGCATACCATCTATACCTGAACTTGAGAATGCCCTCGTCGAAGTCCTCACATCGGTCCTCATTCTTTGCGCTATCAGCGCAAGATACATCAAGACCAGACGTATTGGTGAGAATATTCGCACACTCCACGGTTTCGGGATGTCATGCCGAATCAAACGATAATCTAATGAATGTTCTTTATGTAGTGAAAGCCTTTCGGAACCTTGTCTCCGGGGAGGACGAAGAGCTTGCATCTGCATATGCAACCTTTCATAAGGCCGTTGAGCGAGAACAAGGAATTGTGAGAAACGCTATCCTGGTGGCGGTCGAGCAACACCGAAAGGAAACCGACCGCCACCACCAAGAGATTGTGGCGGATACAGGATACATGAAGACAATTATAGCAAGTATGTTCTTTCAGTACTATTAAGCTATCGAGAACTAATGCAAACCCCTTGAACAGATAGAGAGGCGACTTCGGAGCGGGAGAAAGCCTTGAAAGGCCTGTCATCGTTGAACTTCCACGAAAGACAGAGAGACACTTTTGCTAAGCGTCATGATGGTACATGTCAATGGGTGCTAGAAAGCAATGAGTTCCAGCAATGGGCCATGGGCAACCAAAAATCAACACTCTGGTGCCGTGGAATTCGTACGTCTTTTCCATAGCCACTGCCAAACAACGCGGATAGTCACTTACGTCCTTGCAAGCGGGATCCGGAAAGTCGGTTGTTACGTGAGTGATTTCAACGCTCGAGCTCTTGAAACTCCATTCAGTTTCTCTTTTCAGCTTACAAAAGGCTTATGAGTCCCCTAGATCGGTCGCTGTTAACTATGTGAGCGAGGTTACTGCGGGAACAAACTCTGCTGTTGTCCACTTATACTGCGACTACAAATCTCCGGAAACACAATCGGAGACCCAACTTCTCTCTAGTGTAGCCCGACAACTAGCCGAGAAATTTATCTCTGTACCGCAAGAGGTAAAAGAGTTCTTGGACAAAGGTGCCGAGAAAAAGCGAAACCCATCAGCGGATGAATGGGTCTCTTTGATTCAGTCGCTATGTCGCCGGTTTGAGGAGACATACATACTCGTGGATGCTCTGGTATATTACCAATTTTCTACCATAGCGGCGCAGGTAAACTAATCAGTATGTCCAGGATGAGTGTCCCGAACAGCCTAGGGATAGATTTCTCCGTTCAATCATGACGCTCGAGTCGTCCGTACGATTTCTTTTCTCTTCACGTCCACACGTTGACCTCCCCGCCGTATTCGACAGTTTAGTGCTACTCGAGATCTCTGCCAGCAACTCAGACATAGAGGCCTATCTGGAGTCGGAGCTTAAAATCAGCACTCGGCTTTCCAAGTTGATCGCTAAGGACCCCACCCTGAAGAGAGATATCATGGACCATCTGAATCGCAATGCGTCGGGCATGTAAGTACGAAGTTCATCACTGTTCTGATTAGGGAAGACCAACTGGCTCACCGCTATGTAAGGTTTCTCTTGGTACATCTCCAAATGAACTGTCTCAGAGCCCAAAATAGCCCTAAAATGGTGCGGAAGGCCATCGCAACAATGCCGGCGGAGATAGACGAAACTTACCAGAATGCCATGGAGCGCATTGAGGCCCAGGGAATGGAAGATTTACAGCTAGCCAAAATGGCCTTTTCCTACATTTTCCGCGCCAGGAGACCACTTAAAGTTGAAGAGTTGCAACATGCTCTAGGCGTAGCCACTGAGGATACCGATTTTGACGAAGATGCCTTACCCGATATGGGTATTCTCCTTGCAGCAACGGCCGGGTTGATAAGGGTTGATGAGAAGTCGAACGTGATAGGGCTCATCCATCAAACGCTACACGAGTATTTTGAGAAGAACCCATGCAAATTGCTTGTCGATCCTGATGCTGAGTTTGCGAAGGCCTGTCTTGGCTATCTGTCCTTTGACATGTTTAATGAGGGGCCTTTGGATGACGCGGAGCGTCTCGAGCAAAGGCTGAACAATTATCACTTTCTTGAATATGCTTCGCACAACTGGGGCTATCATTTAATGGAGCAGCTTCCAGGCCAAAGTGAACTTGCGATGAGCTACCTAACCCAAAGTATGAAGTTGGCAACTTCCATCCAGGTATTGCATGTGACTCCTTTTCAGACCAAATTATGGGTTGACCGATTTCCCAAGTTCTTTGGACCCTTGCACGCCGCCGCATACTGGGGCCTCCAAGCGACACTTCATAGACTTTTACGCAGTGATATATCAGTGGATAGCCAAGATAGCTACGGAGCGACCCCACTTCTCTTAGCTGCAAAAAACGGACATCTGGAAACAGTGGAAACTTTGCTGAAAGCGGGCGCCGACATGAACATGCAGACCAACAGTGGAGGGACATCTCTGTACTGGGCTGCTAGAAATGGCCACCAGAATATCGTGCAGCTTCTCCTTCAACGCGGGGCCGAAATAACCCAGGATAACGACGGCTGGTCCGCCCTTAACTGGGCAATCCTGAGTGGACCGGTGGAGTTGGCGTCGCTTCTTTTTGAGAATTGTCTTTTTCTAGATGCTAGGCACGGAGGTCAGAACCAAGCCCTCTTTCTTGCAGCTGAGGAAGGAAAACAAGAGATGGTGCAGATGCTGCTGAGCCACGGAGTGGACGTGAATGCTGAGGATTGGTCAGGCAGCACGGCCCTTGACTTCGCATCAACAATAGGACATGGGCCTACGATCCGGGTGCTTTTACAGAACGGAGCGGATATCAACTCCAAAGACAGGTATCAGAACTCTGCCCTTCACTGGGCAGTGCCGCACGAGGAGACTGTGCGACTTCTATTGGAAAATGGAGCTGACGTGAACTCTAAGAACGATTGCGGGCAGACCGCGCTCTGCTGGACTGCGCAAGGCGGATCAGTCCCAGTTGCAGAGCTCTTGATTGCGATGGACGCCAATGTTAATTCCCAGGACAAAAATGGCGTTACTCCTATTCACAGGGCGGCTTTAAGAGGATCCGAAGAAATGGTCCGATTGCTACTTGGGCATGGGGCGAACCCTAACCTGAAAGATAAAAACGGATGGACAGCACTACACGGCGCATGGCTCAAAAGCCACGGTACCTTGGTCCATACCCTCCAGAGCAAGGTTTACCAAGGCGAGGAGACCATCGAGTCTTTACTCGCACAAACTGAAGACCCTAAGCAACGTGCAGCGTTGATGAAGCTTGCAGAAGAAAAGTGCCAAGGAAGTACGGTACTCACCGGCCTGCGCTTTGCCGCCCAGGAGGGGCAGGTTGGTAGGTTGCAGACAATGCTAGAAAAAGGGGCAGAGGTCAATGCAAAGGATTCTGGGGGCTATACCGCGCTTGAGCTTGCAGTTTATCAACGGCATCAAGAGGCCGTCCGAGTTCTCCTTGAACATGGCGCGGATGCCAACATCCCCGGATCCGGAGACTGCCCGCCGTTAGTATACGCCATCGAGAACGCCGACGAAGATATGGTGTGTTTGCTCATTAGGCACGGCGCAAACGCAAGTGCACCTATACGTGGATCTGCGCCGATAATCATGGCGGCTGAAACCGGTAGCTTGCAGATCATGCAGCATCTGGCCGAGGCCAGAGTCGACGTGAGTGTTAAAGATTACTCGGGGCAGACAGCCTTGCACCTTGCGGCATTGAATGGTTATGTTGAGATTCAGGACTGGCTCATTGATCAGCAAGTGGATCCGAATATTGCTGATTATCAGGGCAAAACGGCCCTCATGTTGGCTATTGAGAATTCTCAATGCACGGCAATGAAATCGCTACTCTCAAGAGGTGCTTCCACCAAACAGAGGATGAAGGGCGGCGCCACATCACTACACCTGGCAACCTTCGTCGGAAAGAAGAAAATGATTAGAATGGTATTGGAAAGTGGTGCCGACGTCAATGCAAGCACGCAGGAGTGTTGTACTCCACTGCACATCGCCGCTTTTTTAGGACTCAAGGCCGTTGCACGAGTGCTATTAAAAAACGGTGCCCAGCTTAGTACCAGGCTGAAGCTACCGAGAGTCAGGAGCGACGAAAGGCAAATCACTGGCCAAGAAGCGGAACGGGAGGTGGATTTTCTGAGTAAACTTGTTAGTGACATGGTGCTTGAGAGTCAAAGGGTGTCTCTCGAAATGGATGCAGAGCAAGGACTAACGGCAGAACAACTTGCAAAAATCGGTGGATATGTTTCAGTGCAGCGTCTACTCCGAAGCCATGCCCGGAACATTTAGAATGTATTAATATGGTCGTTCTCGCAGGATGTTTAGACAGAAGGCATGATTGCAGTTCCATGCCACCGGCTCCGTAGTCGAGCAATAATTCAGCCCCACGCTTTGGCTACGAAATGTTAATTGTTTGCCTGAATGTATAAGACTAGGCAAATTATCAGCTAATTGAAGCCCCAGAACCTGCCAATCCTGCGAAGGGCTGAAATCTAGGAGATAGCGATCCGGTCACTGAGAGGAGGCTTTCGATTTGCTTCTCAACAACACTCCCACCGGGCCACCGCTTACTTACCACACCAGGTACGCCGATTATTATTGTTCGCAGAAGGAAGAATTGATTGATCGATTGAATTCATCCCCTCACTCTCGAGCTTGCTGGCGTTGTGCCCTAGATAGACATTTCCAACATTTCTCAACGAACCGAGCTGGCCGGAACTGCTGCATTAATAGATTGCTTGATCCTTTGCCCGGGGTTCCACCTCCAACAACATGCCGACGAGCTCAATAAAGGTGAGCATCCAGCCGCAGCGGCCTTGACTTCGGGCTACGTGTTTCGCATCGAGAACCCGGCCACCGTACATTATCTGCAGAAGATCGGCAGGACCGGGTGTCTCACCACGGTGGGAGTCAGAGATGTTAGAACCCGGCAAGCAAAAATGGCTCTGCTGGAGACGTTTTTCACGATGGACAATGCGAATATCGTTTCGGTCGGCGCACAGGCCATCGCTGTCTGCTTAACCGTTGCCGTCCTCGTCATCATTATCCTGATGAAGGACTGGTGGGGCCTATTTGTGACCTTGATTCTGGTCCTCGCCCGTCTTCTCAATGTCATTCTTGTGCGGCGACGTTGCAAACAGGCATGGTCCGGAGCTCGAGAAGAGGATGGACCGGGGGATTTGCTCGTGCTCCTGAGCCAGGACCGTTGGATTAAGCTCGTAGGCGACATCAATCAAATCAAAGCCGTCTCCTCGGGCCAATGGCTTCAGGAGATGTCGGCCCCGGAGAGCTGGATCGCCGCTTTTGCTACAGTCCTGGTTTATCTCAATGCAGCGTTAGCCAGTAACGCTTCGCAGTTGGGGAAGGTCCTTCTGATTCTGCTCCTAATTGTATCTGCGGGTCTACTCGCCGTGGCAAATCAGTGGACAGACAAATTGCAGATGCATGGCTACGTGCTTGAAGTGGTCAAAGAGGAGTCCAAGGCCTACGAGAGACGACTTCATATGGTGAAAGACCTGGCTGAGCAGTATGACGGCAATGCAGAGTGGGCTCTGCGATTGGGACTGATCAACCTAGAAGATCTCCATGGCCCAGGGCGGAGGGGGAGAGAAGATATCATCGTAGACCGAGTCAGTCGGGGGCTCTCCGAGTCGTCGTCCGAGAGTCGACGGCCAGACTCAGTGCGGCGCATTCGCAATCGAGGCAAACCGGCCGGGGAAATTCAACCGGCAATATTATAAATCCAAATCGGTCGGGGTTGCTCTGTGGAGCAGGTCGATCCGAGTTCGCCGGTGGATCCAAACCCGAAAGCTTGTCGGACTTGTTCTGATAGAGCCGAGCGCCACTGAACTGGGCCGAGTCTGACAGGCTTCTAAGTCCTTCCTTTTTTCTATCACCGAATCCAGTGCTACGGCTCTGGTTGTGGTGGAGCCCGCGAACCGGCTGGGTCCTTTATCTTTTCGTCATTTTCTCCGTCTGAAATTTTTTTTGTTCTTGTTGTTGTCGCCTCAGTTACCTCATTTTCAAACTTCTTCTCTCCCCATCTGCCTCTTTTCTTACGAACTCCTCCTCCTCCTACCAAGCCATTGCGCTCAATTTATACCTTTACGGGCAAGTCAAAATGGCGTTCATACTTCAGTATCGCGCCCTACGACGACACGTGAACCAGCTAGTCGAAGACGCAGGTCACGCAAAGGAAGAGACCTCTCCGGACTCATCCTCACCGAGTAAGATCTCCAATCCGTCCGAAATTCCTGGTGTGTCGTTGAAGTCGGATTGTAACGGTGAGCAGTACTTCGAGGTAGGTTGGGCCGTACCAGATGATCCGTTTAATCCTCAACAATGGTCCAATCCTCGACGAGTATCTGCAACTATGACGGTTTGCCTTGTGGCGTTGGTTACCACAATGGCATCCGCCATTGATTCTGCTGTCATTACAGAGGCCTCGAAAGAATTTGGTGTTTCCGAAGTGGCCGAGTCACTTGCGACAGGGCTTTATCTAGTCGGTTTCGGCGCCGGTGCCCTCATTGCCAGCCCTCTCTCCGAAATGGTTGGGCGGTACCCGGTTTACTTGGGCACGTTGATTATTTTTGGAGCTTGGATTCTAGGAGCAGCTTTGGCTCCAAACTTTGGTGCGCAGATCGTGTTTCGATTCCTCGCCGGAATTACAGGCTCTGCGCCTTTGACCGTGGCTGGGGGCTCGATCTCTGACATCTGGAGTACTTTGGAGAAAACTTTTGGGTTTCCTACTTTTGCCATTCCAGCTTTCGGTGGTCCTATCCTTGGTATGACCGGTCTTCCTTCTAATCGGCATCTTATGGCCAATGTCAGATTTGAACTGACACTTTCGTGATTAGGACCGGTGGTTGGGGCTTACATAGGATACAGTCCTCATATCAGTTGGAGATGGTCTGAATGGATCATGCTCATCTTTGATGGTCTGGTCATAGCGGTGGTCTTTATCTTTAAACGCGAAACATTCGCTCCTCGGCTTCTTTACTACAAGGCTAGGTTCCTCCGGCAGGCCACAGGAGACAGCCGATTCAAAACCGCCACCGAAGCTTCGGGCACTGGTGACATTCTGTCCGTCGTCAAGCGGGACTTTAGCAGGCCGTGGATTCTACTGTTGGAGCCGATTGTGATCTTCTTCACCTTCTATCTCTCGGTGGTGTACATCGTGCTGTTCACCTTCTTGGACGGGTAATAAGCCCATTATCTGGTATGGTTGGACTATGTTAACATTGAATAGGTATCCGTATATTTTTGGAGAAGTGCACGGCCTTAACGACGGTCTCGTCAATATCTGCTTCCTAGGACTTTTTATCGGTATCGTCTTGACAATGTTCCTAGTCCCTATCCTCTACCGGCGAACAGCCAAGCAGCTTAAAGAGGATGGAGACGATGGCTCGGGACGTGTGCTCGATCGGGAGTCACGCTTATTCTTTGCGCAAATCGGCGCCCCCGCGATTCCAATCGGTCTGTTCTGGATGGGATGGACCAACTACGTAAGTCCACTGCGAAAAAGATGATTTGACTTGGAGTATTGACCTTTTGCTAGTCATGGATCTCGGTGTGGTCGCCCCTGGTAGCCTCAGTGGTGATCGGCTTCGGCATCATCTGCGTCTTCCTGTCTGCATACATGTATATCATCGACTCTTACCAGCAGTATGCTGCGTCTGCTCTCACTTTTGTTGCACTTGTCAGATACCTGGCCGCCGGGGGTATGACGGTCGTGGGAATCCCGATGTACCGGAATTTAGGAACGCACTGGACATTGACGGTGCTCGGGATAATCAGTGCAGTGGCTATGCCCATTCCCTACGTCCTGAAGCACTGGGGGCCAGCCTTACGCAAGAAGAGCAAGTGGGCTACTGCTTTGTCGGCTTAAGATCGCCTTGGTCCGGAGGGAAGAGAACATGTACATCTTGGGACACCTGGCTGCACTCGATGTTCTTCCACGAATTTAGAACGGCAGTTATAGAAATGCATTCGTACTTAAAATAGATTGCCATGGGGCTATAGAAGTGAAGGAACTTTTGGGATTGGTTTTGCCATGTTTCCTGTGAAATTTACTGTACTGCTTATAAATGAAATTACATGTACCTCAACTCTAGGTAATGACTTTGCAATATATAAATGTAATCTCTTGAACGTTTGAAGAATACAATAGTTCTTGTTACAAATTGGACTCTACGCCCTTTCAACCTGTCCGGGAGTACCCAGAAGCTATTTCCTACACTGTAGGCGTGCGTGGATTCCTGGGAAAAGGAACCAAGCATTTCATCCTTTGCGTATTACCCCGTAGGCAATACCACGGAGTCGATTCTTTCCTTATCAATCAACTAAGAAATCCAATCATTAGAATTACCAAAGCATCAGTTCAAGCTTATTCATCGCCTTTGACAGCTACGGCGCACCCGGCGCCTGCATACCGGAGATGCCGAAGTAAGTCCAACAGTCCCTATGACGTCAGTGGCCCGACTTTTGGCAGGTCGATCCGTCTCTTAAATCCGATCTGCCGTCGGGCTCGGTATCCACATGCATACAACGGGGCCGAGGGAGCGACATCTCCGTTCCACTGCGAAGTACTGCAACACTCATGACATAGACATTGCCATTATCATATCGATCTTAACCACAATCATCAAAAACACCCCATCATATCCTCTATCTAACCGAAATGGCACCCCTACGAACCATCAAAGGTCCAGCCATCTTTGTCGCTCAGTACCTCTCCGATGAAGCCCCCTTCAACTCACTAGACGGGATCTGCAGCTGGGCCGCGAACCTAGGATACAAGGGGATTCAAATCCCGCTCGACTTTCGACTAATTGACGTCTCGCGAGCGGCGACAGATACAGATTACTGTGCTTCACTGCTCGCTGTGTTCCGTAGACATGGGGTCCAGTTAACTGAGTTATCATCCCACCTCCAGGGCCAGCTGATTGCTGTGCATCCAGCCTACGACAGTCTCTTCGACGCGTTTGCGCCCCCCGAGAAACGCGGTAACCTCAAGGCCCGACAGCAGTGGGCCACGCAGATTCTTTACGACGCTGCAAAGGCGTCCAGAAACCTCGGTCTGTCAGCACATGCCACGTTCTCCGGGGCCTTGGCTTGGCCGTATATCTACCCGTGGCCGCAGCGTCCGGAGGGGCTGGTGGAGACGGCGTTTCAGGAACTAGCAAACAGATGGCGGCCGATCCTGGATGCCTTCGACGAATGTGGTATCGACGTGGCGTATGAGATTCATCCCGGTGAAGATTTGCATGACGGGGTGAGCTTCGAGCGGTTTCTAGATGCAGTTGATCATCATCCTAGAGCTTGCATTCTCTACGATCCGAGCCATTTTGTACTTCAGTGCTTGGACTATCGCGCGTTTGTGGATATCTATCATGCCCGGATTAAGGTGTTCCATGTTAAGGATGCCGAGTTTGTGCCAGATGGGCGTCAAGGCGTGTTTGGCGGGTTTGGAGATTGGACACAACGGGCGGGCAGGTTCAGAGCGTTGGGCGATGGGCAGGTGGATTTCAAAGGGATATTTACGAGGTTGACGCAGCATGGGTATGACGGGTGGGCGGTTTTGGAGTCTGAGTGTGCGTTCAAGGATAAGATGGTATGTGCACAGGAGGGGGTTGGGTTCATTGAGTCGCATATCATTCCGGTTACAACGTCGTCGTTTGATGACTTTGCTGCGGCGGAGGTGGATAAAAAGGAGATTGATACGCTTCTGGGGTTGGAGTAGGTTTTACGCTTATGTCCTCTCAGTATCATGTAGCCTATTGAGTGAGTTGAGCGACTATGTGCACTAATGCTTGGTCTGTAGAATCTGGTATTGAGTGGGCTACTTTTCAACATAAGAAGGGTATGAAATACAATAACCAAACACGATCACCAAGCCTCCTGCGTACCTCTATGGCTCCAAAGCTTCCCGCCATGCGTCTCTTTCGTGGCCGCATCAATTAAACGCACGAGTCCAGGAATAGTCTCGCCGACTTCCAGCGGTGCTTCAGCATATCCATAAGCGAGGGCTCCGCGGTTACCCATATCGGTTTGACATCAACTGGATCATTCATGGTCAGCTATTTCCTTATGCTTCCAGAAATTGTGAACATCAAACCTATTCAGGGTTCACGATGAAAGCGTTGATTCTTTCCCCCTCGAAATCAATCCTCTTCGTCAGCCAGTGGACAGCTACTTTCGGTGGAAGTTAACAGTTGGTTGTGATATTAATTCTAAATTAAATCTCTCATTCACAGTCGATTTATGTCAAACCCTTTTTAGACTCCTCAAAACCTCGAACCATTCGCGATATTTATATATGATGAAGTTTGTATCCAATTTCGATGATGAGGCAGACTGTGTAAATTAGAACCATCGTAGAGTATAGTTTATACTGCCGGATAGTCTCGGCCGTGGGGACCCAAAAAAAAGCTGCTTACCACTCGCTCCACCGCCTTCTAGCCGGTTCTGCCATGCTTATCGATAACGCCCAGAAAGGGGAAAAATAAAATCGAAAAAAAGAAAAAAAATTACCCCTCCACGGTGAGGATCGGATTTCCCCTCCTTCTCTCCCCAAAGTCCAGTCCAACATGGCGGACACCACAACTCCCGTGTTCATGAACACGATATTCGATCAAGGACAAGCGTTTGACCAGTTTGACCCCATCCATCTGACCGACTCTGAGATCCTTCCTATCTTGCGGTTGCCTTTGGCGGGGACCGTGCTGGGACATGATTCAGCCGAAGATGCCCTGAGCCAAGTCGCGCGCGGCGAAATCTCCTTTACCCAGTTCGTGGCTGAAAAGGCCCAAGGGGTTTCCCAGTCACAACAGCGTTCTCAATTGCTTCACATCGCCTTGGCCGCTCTCTTTAGTTTCCTTCAGTCTAACGTCACCGGCCCCCCCCTGGAGTTTACCCCTGCCGAAGTCATCCTCCCCTCCGGCCTGCGATCCGATCAGACCACCCTGAGAAATGTCCGGGCTCACATTATTCGCGAACTCTCCGTCGATGGCGAAGCCGCATACAAACTCACTCCCAATGTTGAACTGTTCGCCGTTGCCAAGGCTCTCTTGGCCGACTCCGATGTCCTGTTTACGAACCCTCCGCTTGTCGCACGAACCGCCAGAATGCGAGTGAACTTCTTGCACCAAAAAATGCTTTCCGAAGTTACGGGAACCTTACAAGATGTTATCTATGCCGACCTGGAGAAGATTGGCCAGGCCGTGCTCAACAATCAATCTACCACCGAAGAGAAAGGACGGTTTCTACTGGAACGGGCAACCATTCACACGCACCACGGCTACGATGCCAAGGCTAGGGCCGATCTGGAACAAGCTGCTGCGGTACGGAATTTCGAGTTTGCGTTGACCGGTAGATTGGGCAAGCGCACCAAGTTCCAGGACCGCGATATCAGTCAGCTAGTCATCCTGGCTAAAAGTGCCGGCGAGAACGACTCGAATACCTCTGCTAGCGTGGATAAGAAGGAAGAGCCTTCGGGCCCGAAGAATCTCGATCTCAACGATGATACCCTCCTAGAATCTATTTCTTTCAGCAAGTCCGACGGTCAGGAGCAGGACAAGCCTGTGACTGTCCAGGATGAGTCCGAACTTTCGCCCTCTTTGGCATCTCTGGACCCTGGCAACCAGCCGATCTTGAACCCTATCGACTCTTCCATCCTCCTCGCACTCGCGTCCGCCATTACCAACACCACGCCTGAAAACGGGTTGACTCGGGAGGAAACCCAGCCGTATGCTACGCGTGTCCTCGAGGGTGGCAGCTCGAACTGGCAGATCTATACGCAGGCCCTTCAGCTGCGAAGTCGCATCGAGGGCTACCGCGCTCGTACGGTGGAGCGTGCTGTGCTGCAAATGCAGGCTCTGGTTGATCAGGTCATCGCCGATACCGCCACACCTGATACCCAGGCCACCGACTCCGTGGAGCAGCCAACAACCTTCCTTCCAAGACCCGAAGAATCCGAATCTGCATCCGCTGCAGAACGACTTGAATATATCTGGATTCTTAATTTCTCCACCCGCTGGAACCTCGAGGCTGAACTGGCTAAGCGATGGGTCGAGCTGGGGGCATTGAGGACCGCGCTGGAGATCTATGAGCGCCTGCAGATGTGGGCCGAAGCTGCGCTCTGCTACGCCGCTACTGAGAGGGAGGCAAAAGCGAGGTCTATGGTTCGCAGACAGCTCTACGAACCCATCAACAAAGAAGCGGACGACGAAAACGAAAAGTTCGAAGGACCGGAACTGTCCCCTCTCCCTGCGGATGCTCCCCGCCTGTTCTGCATTTTGGGAGATATCGACACCGACCCGGCCATGTACGAACGTGCTTGGGAGGTTTCTGGTCATCGATACGCCCGAGCACAGCGTTCTCTTGCACGCCACTATCTCACCATGAAACCGCCTGCTTTGGAGATGGCCGAAGAGGCATATCGCAAGAGTTTGCACATCAACCGTCTGAATCACAGCGCGTGGTTTGCCCTGGGCTGCGTGCAACTCGAATTACAGCGCTGGGATGATGCTATCGATTCGTTCACTCGCACCGTTCAGATCGACGACACCGATGCCGAAGCATGGAGCAATCTCGCTGCAGCCATCCTCCGATCGCCCCAGCCCGACGAAAACACGACCCCGGCCGCCGTCGCGATTGCGCAGAAGTTGCCCGACGAGGACGAGGACGTTGAACCGGCCACCGAGAAGGCACCCGAGGATCCCTGGAAGCGGAAGAGGGAAGCCCTTGCGGCGCTGCACCGTGCCGCCTCGCTCAAACACACCGACGCGCGCATCTGGGACAACGTTCTCACCGTGGCTGCTTCCATTCCCCCGCCGTTCACCCCGTTTCGCGACGCCGTCATGGCACAGAGACGACTCATCGAGCTTCTTGGGGCCAAGAAGGGCGAGAAATGCGTCGACCAACCTATCCTCGGTATGCTGGTGGATCACCTCGTCACGGCGTACGATTACGACAAACTCTTGATCCACGTCAACGCCGGTAGCGACGCGGCACCAGAGTATGTCGTCCGTAGCGGAACCGTCCCGGGCCAGATCCTGTCTCTCGTCCACGACGCCGTGGTGCCTTTGATCACGCACTCCGCTCCGCTGTGGCTTCTCGTCGCGCGGGTTGAGCAGTACTGCGAGCGGCCGTCCAAGGCATTCGAAGCTCACGAGAAGGCCTGGCGCGCCACCGTCGCCTCGTCTACCCAGGGTGCGTTCCAGATGGGAGACGAGAAGAGGTGGATGGACGTCGTGCGTGCCACCGAGAAACTGGTGCGTGACGGGTATTCCAAGTTCGGGCCCATGGACAAGGAAGGCCAGCAGGGCGTGGAGGAGCCCGAGATGGTGGCCCAAGACTGGCGATTCAAGTCCCGTAGCGCCGTCCGTGGAATCCTCGGCAAGGGCAAGGATTTCTGGGAGGATACCGAGGGATGGACGCGTTTGAAGGAGTTGCAGAGCGAGGTTGGAAGCTCATAGGTAGTTGATCATAGATACCGCAAGGTTTATAGAACGGATTATGCATTTATGTTGATATGATGCGAATGAAAAGTTTCAATTGTTTGATCAATTTTCGTCTGTCCGTGCCGAAATTATACCTATTGTCCAACACACTCAAATCCCTCTTCACTCCACCTCTCCCCGCCCCCTTGATATCTTGCAACCAGCGGCCAAGCACACAATTTCCGGGACCGATCACTCCCATCGGTCGTTTTGCTTGCACGCATCTCGCGGGGTGCAATCCCTCTTTCTACCCAGTCGATCATGGTCTCTAGTGTGTTTGGCTCATATGGAATAGATGGATAATGCGGCGATGGACCGCAGTGTCCGCCTCCTTCCACGTTTTCAGTTGATGTTAAGAACAGAAGTAAACTTGAAGCCAAGGGAACAGGAGGAAAGAAAGGGGCATTAAAAAACTCACCTGGAACCATAAACAACCTCATCCACTCCTCACCGTCTCCGGTTATCTCTTCAATCCTCGAAAAATGCTCCATCGGCCAAGTAGGCGCATTATACGGATCTGACCAGCCCTGTGTGACGAGCAGTTTACCACCTGAGTTCTTGAACGCAGAAAGATTCGTGCCGATGCCGTCGAGGAACGGAGATACGTAAGTGTCCACGAGAGAAACATCACTGGTCCAGTTGAAGGAGAGGGCCGTAGGGAGGCTGAAGTTGAATCGATTATGGGACTGAGCGGAGATCAAGTTCTGCAGTAATGGCACAGCGTAATCCTGCGCCAGCTCGCCTTGCTGACCGGTCCAGTCGGACTCGCTACCGGGTTGGAACCCGGGATAGAGGGATTCATTGGTATCTGGGTGAACGGGGCCCGAGGTGAGGAGAGTGTAGGTTTTGATCTGGGCAGGTGTGAGACAGGTGGTGTTTGGACCGGATGCAGGACACGCAAGCAATGAAATATCAAAGGAACAAGATAGGGGGTTCTCAATGACGCCGTCTTTGAGGCCATCCAGGGCGTCGCAGGCGTCGAGCACTCGGGACTGTATAATGTCGAGGGTGTGTTGAGGCAGGCGGGCATGTTCCTGGATACTGGTGTCAGTGGTCTTCTTTCCCTCCGATAGAAAGAAATGGGAGGGCTTCTTACAGTCGCAGACCTCCACCCCCACAGGAACGACAACATAAGATGCGAATACCAATTGCCAGGACAAGAAGCCACGATGCCATCAAATAAATGGGGATGAAACTCCGCCGCCGCGAACCCCTGCGCTCCACCCGTTGAGCACCCCTCGTAGTAACTATACCCCGGCGAAGAAGCGTAGAACAGCCCCGTAATGGCTTTCGCAGACGGAGTAAAATAAGCAATAGAGTTGCGGATCCACGTGAGGGTTTGATGCACGTCGTGCAGAAAGGGGAGGTATGTGGCGCCGTTGTCGACGTCGTTGTTTGCCTGTCTGTGGCCGCCATCGCTGCCGGCTACTGCGAAGCCTTTTTCAAGGTTTTTCAGCATCGCAGTGGTGTCAATAACTCCTGCGAAGCCGCCATTTCCTAGTAGATTGTGTTAGATCAAGTGGTGTTGCGGTGGGAAAAGAAACCGCACCGACAGAGAGATAGCGTCCGTTATATGTCTCGTTGTCTGGAAGCCAGAGCTCAAAATCGACGCTGTTGTTGCTGGGATATGCAACAGACCCTTGCAGTCGACAGAAGGTGATGGAGTTCAAGGTCCCCGACACGTTCATACCGTGGACGTCGACGAACGAGGAGCGCGAAGACTGGATATCTTCCAGCTGGGACGAGACAACGCCCGAAAGATGTGAGCATTGTTTCTCCGGGTCGCCTTGCGCTGCCTCCCCGGCAACAAATAAGTAAGCTAGGGCTGTGAGTTCTCGAATCCTCATGATGTCAACTGTAGAGGACCAGTTCTTGCTAGTTTACTAGGAAGAAACATTATCAATGGGCTATCCCTGTCAGTATTTAAGCTCGGTCAACCCCGCGGGACACGGGGTAATTCCCCAGATTGATCCAACCCCGAGCATCGATGAAGTCATTATCCAACGAGCGTACACTCGAATCGGTCTTGCAAATGATCAAGTGCCACAATGTGATCGGCGTCATGGTAAGTCGGGGTAATGTGGAGATGCGGAGGACTCTCCGCCTAACGGAGAAACGGAGAAACCCTCACTGTTCTAACATGCAGGGGTGCATCCAGGTAGACTGGTGATGGTCTGGTGTACGAAAATTGGGTACTGGTAATGATAGTCTCTATGGCACGTGGTGTGACTTGCAGCAAACTCAAAATCTTCAACCAAATGTTGAAAATGTCTGTGCAGGACCTTGTGAATACCATCGAGAGATTAGAAAGTTCCAGGCCACCTCGTTTCAAATGATAAACCCAATATTTGCAAGAATATCAAACAGAGGCCAATCGATTTGAGATAGGCACTTGCGCCTCTTAGATTAGCACACCATGATTGGATAATTCGTACATGTTCTGTTCCATATGACAATTCAGTCATCTAAAGATCACTCAAAGACTTCGTGATGGAGCTTCTCAAGTGACACCCGTCTGAGTGTGCGGTTATTTTCTCGCAAATAGTTCTATGCTGACTGGTGAATAGTTAGACCCTATCACACTGGACTGTCAAGAAAGAACTGCAGTCCTGAAGAGAGCGTATTTCATACGACCTGGCAAGCACTTCTAGTTCGCACAGTGCCAGGGGCCGACAGACAAGCATGACCAGACCAAATATGTCCTTAAAACAATGAAACAGGTGACGTAGTTCCAATGTTTTCAGCCGTTCAAGCAAGAACCCGTATAGATCGTGAAGCTTTTAGGGGATGCTCTCGGGGGTTTATTCCAGAAAGCTTCAGGCAACGAAATGAGTCGGTCACAAACCAGCAATACCGAGTCTTCCGTGGGTAATTAATCGAGCATTAGAACTCGTTGAAAGTAGGGATTTGGGAATCGGCCTTGCGCCCATAACTCCGAGTAATGGAGTTGACAGCAAAGCCGTTAGGACTGCAGACTTCATGCAAGCTCCTGCAAGTCTGACGACAAAATATCAGATGGCACAAATAATAAAGAAAATTGCTCTCTGGTATGTGATAGCTGGATTGGCTTGTTAGGAATATGTTACCACAGACCCATGATCGTAGCGTAAGATCAACATGGTAATCCAGATAGCACTGATGGATCGTCAATCAAAGATTCAAATTTGACATTGATATCCTGCTCGGCTTTTTACATCCATGAGATTCTCATCGACCTGCCTCGGGATAATGAACCAGGACTGCCAGACTATTGGGCCGAAAATGCCAATCCTGATCTTCGATCCAGGTACTGGCTACTACTTCCGATGTACAATCTTCACCATCAACTTGAATTGTCCACACCTGGGGGAAATTCGAGGATGGAATAAGAAAAGGAAAGTGGGCAAAACAGCCCTCAGGAATCAACCAGTCTACACTACTCTACTCACGCCTTATTCCGAATCTTCATGATCAAGGCTCCACAACGATAGCTAAGTTATAAAGATCATATCTGACTGAAGTTGCCATATTCCTTGAATTTTAAGGGTTCCCATCAATAGTTCGCTCAAGCAAATGGACACACAACATGATCTTCGAGGCACTTCCTCTCTTAGACTTCGCCCAAAATGAACAGTATAGTCCAATTCGAGCCTGTATCTACAGCCAATTATATCGAATAGCATGAAAGTGAGAGTTGGGATGGGGCCAGCTGTCGATCGGGCAGAAGATCCCCGGACTTGTACGTCGATCGATTGAGACGGACTACAAAGATGGGATGAACACGAAAAAGGGGAACCTCTTCCTGGGAGTGATGGGGGACGCCAATTCAGGGATGTGACCAGGATGACTGACTGAGAAGAGGCGACTAGATCAGGGACAAGACCAAGGCGAACCAGGATGCATTGCCTAGTCGTGGTGGGGTCTCGTGACAGCAAGAGATTTCCATGGCCTGCATCAACCACTCCTGTTGGGACGCTCGGCGGACCCGGTCGTCGACTCTGGTAGGGTGGAGATAGCAGAAATTGGCAATTTAATCGGCGTAATGTAGCTCTGTATCGCTATCTCCGCGGTTTGGCTCTGGGGAAGAAAGGCGGAGGACGCCATGCGCCGATCCTTCACTGGGAAGACTGCCTCATTTGACGGGGATGAAGAAAGCAGGCGTCAGATGCCGATCCTCTCAGAGATAATCAAGGTATTATGATCTGGATTAACCGCCGAGGCCGCAGTGCATTAGAGATCCCAGGAGGGAATAAATTAACTCTTGCCTGAATGCGACGGGGATCCTCGAGATCGGCCTTCTAGTGCCAGGCACTGTGATCTAGAAGACGGGGGCGATTCGGCGTGGCAGGGATCATGGGAACCGGCGTTGATTAACCCGATGCATTCACCGTGAAGCACCTCCAGTGTGCACAGTATGAACTGTAGTAACTAGCAGCAACTAGTAGTTATCATCTGTAGATGCGGGTGAGCGTTCACCCGAGTCATGGTCCATGCCCCGCCAGACCTCGTTTTCTGCTCTCGGAGTCCCGGGGAATTGACCTTGAGGGATGTAACCACTGACTTGCTCTGGTATCCTACATCAGTTGTAAACAGTTATAGAATATATGTGGTAGGGCCATCTCCCTCGTTCTGTTAGAACTACAAGTGGCACCGGAGCACATCCATCCATATCCACCCTCGACTCCAAACATTTCCCCTCTTCGGCTTCCCGCCTCCAATTTTCACTTCCCCATCATTTCTCGGCATCAGCCCATCCTCCGTCTTTCACCGTCCTCTCGTTGGATTGTCCGTATTTTCGCCTGGAGTCTTCATTCCGGTCTTCCTCTACAATCATAATTCCTTCTAAATTTCTATTCTTGTCCACCGCCCTTCTCCCTGCGATCGCCCAGTCGGCTGAAACTCCGCGTTTTCCCCACGGGGTTTTTTTTGCGTTTTTTTCCCTGCCTTCACCGGGCGCTCTTCTCGTCTCCGTCCCTGTCTCGCCACGCCACGCCACGCATCGCATGGGTCTATGGCTGGCTTCATCCGATTACTGCCTTGACCTGTCATCTTCGGTATTGGTCATCGGTCCGCGACCCTCGTGGGCTGATGGGCCGGCCTAGCGAAAACAATTTGAATCCCCTCCGGTAACCGGGCGTTGGCGAACACTTTGGACGATATATGAATCGGAATCAACAGATTAGCAATTTATGACAAGTCACAAGCTGCACCATGGCTTCGGTGGTCAGCGCAATGCCGGGGTTGGACGGTCCCAAGACCAACCGAAGAGCTCGCAGTGAGATGGAGACCTCCGATAACGAGGCCCATCCCGCCGGCGATGGGACGCCGCGGAAGAGGAAGAGAAATCGCAAGGTGCATTCCGATCGCAAGTACGACTGCACCTTTGAGGGCTGCGGCAAGAGCTATTCTCGCGCCGAGCATCTCTACCGTCATCAACTGAACCGTATGCAGGCAGGCACATGTAGATGAACCCCCTGGAATGTAGCTAATGAGAATTGACTTAGATGCCCCAAAGCAAATATACCGATGCGACTTCCCAGACTGCTATCGCTCCTTCGTGCGACAGGATCTGTGCCTTCGTCACCGTGAACGACACACCACCCAAGGATCTCAGCTGCAGAAGCGCGATCACTTCGCGCAGGCGGCCTCCAACCCCATTCCCATCCCCATCCCTCAACCCGCCGCCGTCTCGCCGTCGACCGACCTCTCGTCCGGGCGTGCGTCGACTGCGGGCTTGCTAGATTCCCAGCCCGTCAGCACTGCGAACCAAAATGTCGCGACATCTTCGTCACCTCCCTCGGCCGGCATCAACCGGACGTTCAGCTATCAGCAACTACTTCCGCAACGCGACATTGAGACGACCAACGCCTCCTTCTCACGGCCTGCTGGCGCGAACGGCCATGTCTCTCCTCCCAGCCAGCCGACCGCGTACAGTCCTCCCAACCTACACAAAGCGCGTGGCGCGCTCCCAAACAGAAATTCGGTGACCGGATCGACGAGCTCTGGCGAGGTGGGCAACGAGTCCCAGTCGCGACCGTCCGTATCCGAGTCCAGTCGCAGCTCTGCCGCCCAATCTCATGACCCGAGCTCGGTCTTTTCGATACCGGCCGAGCTGACCGGGTCTTCCCTGGTCAGCCCGACGACGTACGGCTCTCAGACGGGCCTCCAAATGCCCGTAAACGGTTATTCAGATATCTCTCTAGCGCCCGCTGCGTCCTCGACTCCCGCGTCACTCGGTCCAACTGCGAGCCTGAACGCCTTGGATTCCATGTCCGGAATGATGGCCTCCGGGGCCGTGGGTGACGGCGGCTTCGACTCGCTAACATCGTGCGTTTACCCTATCTTTGGCAGCGAGTCCTACAATCGGTCCCCCTTCGCCATGGCCGACGACTTCACCGCGTGGCTGTTCAACGAACCCCCGGCGGTGTCGTCGTCGGTCGGCTATCCGTCCGGGACCACTATGGTGCCCAACTACCTGGACGCCGCGCAGCTGCAGAACCAGTTCTTTATGGGCGACTCGGCCTACGGGGCGTTCTTGAGTGGCGTGGTGCCACATCACCCCATGAGTGTGACCAGCATTCTGGATCCCGGATCGCCGCGCGCAATCATGTCGGAGGACAAGCGGCAGGAACTACTGCACCTCATGGCGACGCGGTTCAATGAGGCGGCGTATTCCGTCGTGGCCAAGCGCAAAGACGCCCTGATGGAGGGCGACATGGACGACGACAACCACGTGCTGAGCCTGCGAATGATGCAAACGTATGTTGGCTCGTACTGGTACCACTTCCACGCGCAGCTGCCCATCCTGCACCGTCCGACCTTCGTCGCCGATCAAGCGCCCAACCTGCTGCTGCTGGCCGTCATGGCGATCGGCGCGTCCACGCTGGACCACATCCACGGGCCCGAGGTGATCGAAGCGGCGTCCGAGCTGGCGAATTTCATTGTCTGGCATTTGCGATGGGAGATCTTCATGGACGCCGATTTCCGGCCGCCTGCCAAGCTCTGGGTCTTCCAGGCGCTACTGTTGCTGGAGGTCTACGAAAAGATGTACTCTACGCGTGCGCTGCACGAGCGGGCCCATATCCATCACGACACTACCCTGACTTTAATGCGTCGCGGCAGCTCGTTAATCGGGCGGTCGGCCTTTGACTCGCCCGCAAGTCTGCGCGATGACCGGCAGGTCCGGTCGGCATCGGGCTCGACCACCACGCCCGACTTTGCGGCCGACGAGTCGTGGACACACTGGATCAAAACCGAGGCCACCCGGCGCGTGGCGTTTGCCGCCTTCGTGCTGGACTCGACGCACGCCACCATGTTCGGGCACTCGGCCAAGATGGTCGCGCACGAGCTCCGGCTGCCCCTGCCATGCGACGAGGCGCTGTGGTCGGCGACCAGCGCTGCTGAGGTGGCGCGCGTGCAGTCCAGCCTGCATGCCAACGGCGTCAAGCCGGTCATGTTCCTTGACGGGCTCAAGAAGACCTTGAACGGTCAGCGCGTGCGTACCAACGCCTTCGGACGCACCATTATCATGGCCGGCCTGCTCAGCGTCAGCTGGCACATGAACCAACGAGACCTCCAGGTCAGCTCGCTCGGAGTTCCCCAGGCGCTGGGCGGCCGGGACAAGTGGCGGTCGGCCCTGCTGCGGGCCTTTGATAATTGGCGGCGTGATTTTGACGAGGCGCTGGGACAGATTGGATCGCCGCCGTTCCCCAACCACGCCTACAATCGCGTCCGACACCCGCTAGATGAGGACAACGTGTTCGAGTCGCGCGACGTGCTGCACGGGCTCGCCCACATGGCGTCTCACGTGGACATTGTCGACTGCCAGATCTTCGCGGGCGCGGGGCGTCTGATGGGCCGGTCCATCACCCCGAGAGACTACAGCGCCGCCCGCGAGAAGATGACCGAGCGCTGGGCGACCAAGGCATCGGCCCGCGACGCCGCCTTCTACGCCTTGAAATTCTTGTCCGAATGTTTGCTGAATTGGGGATCGGAGGAGGCCAGCAACTGCTACTCGGGCCGTCACGACTTCCTGCTCAACCGGCCCTGGGTCATCTACGTGGCGGCGTTGGTGGTGTGGTGTTACGGGTTCGCCTTGGAAGGGCCGATTGCCTCGCCGCCGGCACTGGCAACGGTCGCCGAGCAGAGGCACGACATGCTGGAGTTCCTGCGACGGGTCGGCGGCGCCAAATCGCCCAACGATCTAGAGGGGATGCAAGGACGCAATCGGTGCCTGGGACTGTTGATCATCCTACGCCAGGGGTTTCTCGACGCGCGATGGGAGCTCTTGGCCGAAGCAGCTAATTTGCTAGGCAGCTGCATCGATAAACTACGAGGGACATAGCAGCAAATTCGATATGGACATATTTGGGAGTCTGGTACGATGGTTGTTTATATGGCTGGCGGTGGATTAGGTGTTGATTTATTATGCGTGATGATTTGTACTTTATGATACCAGGAGGCAATACCTTTATTTACTGTGTCTGAACCTATCCAAATAACATTATCTACAAAAAGTGAGATGGCAGTGATACTGATGATCGTCATATGGAGTGGAGCCCCCGAATTCAGGCCACGACGCGGTTACCACAACAACCAAAAGTAGAAGCCGCCCAGCGCCTTCTCTTAGTCTGTTTCTTCTTTCTCTCCCTCCTTCTCCAGCTTAGTTCTCTGCCACATTCCATCCCATCCCTCTCGTCTCGCTGTTTATCGATTGTGGTGTCATTCGTGCTGCCTCTGTCTTCACCCCTCACTGCGACCCCTACCGGTTCTGGAATAACAACCAAAACATCGTCATTTGACCACCTCATCAACATGGTACGTGCCGGAGTCTCTTTGGTGGAATTGCACCTCAGCCCTTGCATTCCCTGTCAACGGAGGGATTGTTCAATCCCTAGACTTGAACAGTCGTGCCACATCGTGGTGTTTGTGGCATCGTGCCCCAAGTCTGGCGATCGGTTCCTTTGCAATTAGAAATCCGCCCCTCGTTTCCCCCCAGTCCCTTTCCCTGGTTCGCCGCCGTCTGGTTCCTCCGTCACTTCCTCCCTTCCCATTCCCTCTTCATTCCCATCCATCAATCTCCATTCCGTTCATTCTCCATCCCAATCATCTGTCAAAATGTCTCGCTCACCGCATCGCGATAACGACCAGGCCTCGACCAACTACAAGGAAGCTTTCTCGCTATTCGACCGCCGCGGGTCCGGCAAGGTCTCGCTGGAATCGCTGGGCGACCTGCTGCGCGCCTGCGGTCAGAATCCCACCCTCGCCGAGATTTCGGATCTGGAGAAGAGCGTCGGAGGGGACTGTAAGTGGACGGATGATCAATGCGTGGACGACGGTGGAGGCTAATGGGTACAGTCGATTTCGAGTCGTTCTTGAAGGTGCTCAACCGTCCCGGTGGATTCCGTGAGCCCGGCGAGCCCGACGAATACTGTCGCGGATTCCAGGTGTTTGATAAGGATCTGACTGGGTTTATCGGAGTGGGACAGCTTCGCTACAGTAAGTCGGGTCCTCGGAGGAGTAGCGGCGGATACTAATGGTTTCCAGTCTTGACGAATCTTGGGGAGAAGATGTCAGATGAAGAGGTTGACGAGCTGCTCAAGGCCGTTGACACCAGCTCCGGCGAGATCAACTACACCGGTAAGCTTACTGTCCATCAATGCTCGAACGCCGCTAATTCAGTAGATCTTGTCCGCACCATCCTGGCCAACTAATTGTTTCACGATACCCTGATGTTCTTCATGATCTCTCTCCTTACGACGCGATTCTGCCCCGAGGCCGGGAGTTGTTGGCTTGAGCGTATTAGTTACGTTATAATGTTCTTTATTGTATATGCAGTAGGATTTGGGGATACACGAGTTCTAGTTAGTATCAATTGATTTGTTTCTGTTGTGCCAGCGATTAGGGCAACCAGCCCGACCACTCTCGATCGATCACCTTCATCTTCTCGGGATCGCCCATATCGTCCGTCTCGACCAAGGCCCCGGGCAATAGATACACCACCTTGGCTCTCTCCGCCTCCTCATCCTCATCCTCACCGTCCGGTTCTTTCCCAGCAGCAGTCACATTCGGAAAGTGCACCGCATCCAAAAAGTACCCCACCACCACACGACACCGCCCACACCGTAGAAACCACCTCTTCTCGAACCCATCTTCCCGTCGCACCATCGTCGCCCTCCGATCCGGCACCGCCGTCGATAGAAGAATCGAATAATGTTGTTGAACCGGCTTGTCGGACCCGCTCCCTGGACCTTCTTGCCCCTTCTCGTCCGCTCGATCTGTATCGTTGCTTTGCGTGCGCGGGGACGGTAACGGGAGGATCAGGGCGCCATCCCGCGCGGGCTCTTTTCGTCGTGCGAGGGCGGACACGGTCTGTGTTGTTGCGAGGAGGAGGTGGTTGCAGAAACGGCAGTGGTTGGTCAGGATGGGGAGCGTGGGTTGGGTTGTTGGGTTTGGGGGGAGTCCGGTTGGTTGGGGGGTGGGTGATGCGGACATTTTTGTTTTTTTTTTTTTTTTGTTTGGTGGTGGTGTGTGTCTGTTTGTTGCGTCGAGGCGTTGGTTGGTTTCGAGGTAGGTAGAGAAGAGGGTGGTTGCGGAGATGGGTAAGTAAGGTGAGGGCGAATTCGCGGTTCGATTGGGGAGTTGAGTTCCGTTAAGTAGGGATTGTCTAGCGAGAAGGGGGTGCTGAAACGGAGGTTTGTCGGTATATTAGAACGGTGGGAAAGAGAGACAAAGGTAGAGAGGTTCAATGATGATAGGAAGGGTCTGGAGGAAATCTGAGGAGTCAAGGTCCTTGCCTGATTGGGTTAGTGTGTGTCCTTTGTGGCCTGGTATTTCAGGTGTTGATGCTCCGCGGATCTATAGAGCAGAGTGATATGTTCATTGGTCGTATTATTTCATTTTCCGGGGGAATATAAAGAAAGAAGCAGATGCTGATTTTATTCAGTCTAAGTGTCGCGTTTCCAGCACTGAAATAACAAAGATGGCTTGTTCTGTCAAGGAACATGAGCAGAGCAGCTGTCATCCACAGGGGCAGGATCGGATGGTATTCACCGATCTTCTGGTCAGCGGTCTATTTGAATAGCCAGTAATGATTGTAGTGTGTAGTGTAGTAGCAAAACTCAGCACTCCCCTTTGTGATCCCTCCACTCCACTCCTCCCTACCACGAGATGTCGCTGTAGCCAAAAAAACCCGAACCAGGACATCCCTCTAAAATGTTCCCTCCCTCCTAACTGCATTCATCATAACCAAACAATCATACGAAACCTGAATCCCATACATCGCCAATCCCACCCAATACGACAACGCCCCATTCCACGCCATGGGCCCCTCCTTCTGAATATGAATACCCGTCGCAAACGCCAACCCCAACGGCGTGATGAGATTCACCCAGCCCATACTCCTCGGAAAGACCGTTTTTGGCCCGGGATCCAAGAAAATGGCCCAGCTGACCGTCCACATCTGCACCCAGAAGGCCGGCCAGGGCAGGAACGCCGCCATCCAGTATAGATCGTTCAGCATGCGGGTTAGCTCCGCGCCGTAGTCCCGGAAGGTGAGCACGGAGAGGAACGTGCCGGCGAGCATGAAGGCGGAGAAGGCGGCGGCGCCGCAGACCAAAACGAGGTCGGGGAGGATGGGATCGAGGGCGGGGATGAGACGCATGCGTTTGGTGATGGCGGCGCTGTACGGGAGGTAGAGGCCGCCGCCGAGCATCATGAAGACGGCGCCTGCTTGGGTGCCTTTGACGTGGGCGCTGTAGTGCTCTTGGTAGCGCTCGGCTGACCACCAGGGCTTGGTGGGTGGGAGGTTCCCGGGGAGGACGAAGCTGAGGAGAAGGAAGATGGCGGAGAGGTTGCCGGTGCTGATGGCGAGGTATTGTCACGTTTTGATGGAGAGGAGGCCGGCGGTTCTGTTGTAGGCGTAGTTGGAGACTTTCATTGTGTCTGATGCGATGCTGGAAGAATGAAGATGGAAGATAGGAGCGGGCTCAGAATGTAAGAATGGAAGAGATAAATAGAAGATATACACCAAGACCTTAGTAAAAAGGCTTTCGATGGTGCTACACCAAGCAGCAACAGCTAATTGTATGTGATGGTAACCTCGGACATACTGCTACCAGATGTCATTCTTTGACATTTTCATGTCCATGTCTCTGGCACCACCATGTCCGTGTCTTGTTGCAGTAATCTTCACATGATCCATTACATAGTTTTGGATCGACATGTCCACGCAAACCCTATCCTCCCAAAGAATCGACCCGCATAAGGAATGTTCAATCCACAATCCTATATCTTGACATTCCTTGGCGCAACGTGTTCCTCCTTTTGCTAGTCCTGTCTCCATGTACAAACCTAAAGAATATTAGATACCAGGACTGCAAGGTTAGATCCCTATTGCCAGATCTGGATCCATGCATAGAGGAATAACTTCAGACTAGAACAGGAATTGCTAACTGAATTCTTCTTAGACTCGTGCAGGAAGTATGACATCTATTGCCTGAACGGGAAGAGATTAGGGTTCTCCTGTGGAGCTATGATAGAGTTAAGCGCACCCCTGAATGACGTCTGGGTCATGATATCACTTGGAATTGTAGTTTTGATCGTTTTACTTCTTGCATCTGAAAATATGGGGCACGAGATCCAATTTCCTATCTGGACGAAGAGCATGACCGGAAATGCAACCAGCAATATCATCAGGAGGTTTGGCATCACCGACTCAACTCACGCATTCTTTTTCCGGTTGAGTCGTACTGCGAAATACTTCAGCCTTCCTGATAATGTCCAGATGACAGCATCCCTTTTATCTTCCAGATAATATTTCCTTTCAGACGTGGACTTCTTGGCTGCTGCTGAACTATCCGTTCTATCTCATCTTTCTTAAGTACTTGTCCAAAATAACATAGACAACTTCGGGGAGCAGTCCATCTATCATAGGAAGACTACCGCTGATTAAACCACAATGATCTCTATACACCTTTTAGGGATTCTCTTTATAGGGTCCATAGTAAGGTATCTCACGAGACTCCTAAAACTAGGAAGATTACCTCCACTACCACCGGGACCAAAGCCACTTCCTCTAATAGGAAATGTGCTCGATATGCCGCCTCAGGGGTGTAAAGAATGGTTACATTGGTTCAAACACAAAGAAGAATACGGTATATCTCATCTTGCCTGGTGCAGCGATTTCCTAACATTATCAAAGGCCCCATCAGCTCCGTCACAGCGGCAGGAAACACTCTTATTATCCTGAACGAAGCCGAAATTGCATTCGACCTGCTTGAGAAAAGAGCATCGCAGTACTGTGCGCGACCGAGGATGGTTATGGGCCCTGAGTTGCAAGAGCCCTCGGCATCCATCCAAATAATGCAATTTTAGCGACTGATCGATATCGTATCTCAGAGGAGGTTGGAACCGCGTGGTGTCCCTAAAAAGTAACCCCCTTGAAGTTCGAGCCCATCGAAAGCGCATCAACCATCATATCGGCTCGACCCAGGCGTTGTCCTCTTTCTATCCCCAGCAAGATGTGCAGATCAATCAGTTTCTATCGAATGTGCTTTCCAACCCCAGCGAGGTTCTGGAACATATCCGGAGGTGCGCAACAGGGCACTCACGCCATTCCGTTCCGTTGGCGCTTCATTTCTTCTCAAGGATTGCTAACCAGACGAGCAGTGTCGTTGGAGCGAACATTTTGAAGATCACCTACGGATATACGGTGGAGCCCGTCGAACATGACTGTCTCATTGAGCTGGCAGAAGTAGGGGAACGATTCAATGTTGCATGTCAGCCGGGGCTTTGGCTCGTTGATAGTTTTCCCTTCTGTATGTCGAAGCATTGCTGCAATGAGACCTAGGTGCTGATCTTCTGCAGTGAAACACATACCAAAATGGGTGCCAGGAGCCGATTTCAAACGCACGGCCGAAAAATACCGCAAGTTGTTGACCGCACTTGGAGAGAAGCCATATGCCTTTGTCCAACACCAGATGGCATCCGGAATCCACACACCGTCGTTCGTTTCGAAACAGCTTGAACAGGCAGGGGGATCCCTGACTCCCCTGCAGGAGCATGAGATTATCTGGGCTGCTGGTGTTCTCTATGGCGCTGGTGCGGACACGGTATGTGCGGTTGACTATAAAATGGAGGCAACTCTAACGAATCGGATAGACTGTTTCCGCACTCTCAGCTTTCTACCTCGCCATGGCGTTGCACCCCGAAGTTCAGCGCAAAGCTCAAGCCGAGCTTGACCAAGTCGTGGGATATAGGATGGCCATACCAGACGACAGAAAGGACTTGCCCTATTTAGAAGCTGTGATCAAGGAGGTATTACGCTGGAACCCTGTGGCGCCTCTTGGTGTTCCACACACCACTACGGAAGATGATCTCTATGAAGGCTATCGGATTCCCGAAGGTGCCACCGTGATACCCAATATCTGGTAAGAATCATCCTTGAACAGCCAGCCGAAACTTTCCTAACAAACCTTTACAATAGGGCGTTTATGCACGATCCCAAGTTATACCCAGATCCGATGGCGTTCAAACCTGAGCGATTCCTCCATACTGACAATCATATGCCCGAGCTCGACCCGCATAAGATGGCTTTTGGATTCGGTCGGCGGGCTTGTCCTGGTCGCTTCCTGGCTGACTCGAATCTTTACCTGGCAGTCGCAAGATCACTTACTCTCTTCCACATACTTAAGCCAGTGGTGGATGGACAGGTTATTGAGCCACCCAATGACTTCCAGCCGGGAATTATCAGTCAACCCGCTCCTTTTAAGCTCGATATTCGACCTCGTTCGGCGGCGCATGAATCGCTGCTTGTGTCGCATTCGGGAGGGGTGAAGTCTGAGGGCCATTCGGCGTTGTTGGATAAGATTTGGAGTATGCAGCATTGATACGTACGGTTATTGTACTTTAGACTTCTTGAATATTTAGAGAAGTTTGACGAATTCTATCTGGTTATCGCTTCAGTCATTGTCCTCAAAGTAATGTTCTAAAGGAACACGGCCCGAGGGCACAGTCAGACAATTTGTTTTGTTAAAACTTTTGTCAGTTTGACAAATGATATACGGTTATAGTTCTAGTCACTGCCCTCAAAATCATGCCCTAGAGAAACACGACCCGTGGTCACAGTAAAGCAATCAGTTAGATACGAATTAAGCACATCATCGAAAGTCCAGCATCCTACGTAATCATCATACTCTCGTACGCTCATGCTTTGGGACCTCGTAGTAATAAGGTTAGATTCATCTCAAAAGGTTATGCTTTAACAAGGGACACCTGCCTATCTCGAAGACCAACGCAGACCGGGCGAGTGCGGGACAGTTGAATGTCAAAGCCTATCGAATTGGGTTGGTTACATTTTCCGATGTAAGGGAGTGGCAATAGACTGCACCTGAGCTTCTCTGGGCATACAGTCAGCCGGTTCTGTCGTCAGGTGGGTCCAAAGTTGCGGTGAAGAATGTTAAGTACTGCCACTTACAGATGTGGCGTTTTAGTCTCAGAGTAAGAGTCTTCGAAGAAACTGCATTCGCATACTTTGTGTCTGGTGACTCTGCAGTTTAAGCTCTTTTCTTACTTATGCATACAGGATTCTTAGGTTATTAGCAATAATCATTATATGACATGTTCGATGCATAGGAGGGCATAAGGAGCTGTGATAGCTCATGGTAGATTTAATCCGAAAGGAGCCCGCCTGCGCTACAAACATTATCTTCAGTTATAGTATCTTTTATCACACTCTCAATTCTACCCTCCAGTCTACCTAGATGGGAGACAATAACCTCAATCATGACAATCTACTCTCAACCCCCCACCACTGCCATCATCATCGGAGCCGGATTCTCCGGCCTGACAATGGCATGTCAGCTAAAACGAGTCTTCGATCTTGAGGATTTCTACATCTATGACCGCACTGAAGGCATGGGGGGGACATGGTGGAACAATACATGTTTGTCCCATCCCACCCCGTGACCATCGTGCCCTAACCAAAATGGTCTTTCAGATCCAGGATGCGCAGTCGACATCCCGGCCATTTGCTATAGCCTCTCTTTCGCACCGAATCCAAACTTCAGCAAGCTCTTCCCATCGCAGCCCGAGATCCTAGATTATGTCAATAACGTGGCTGCACAATACGACGTGCATTATCACTTCACAGGGAGTACGGAATGGAGGGGTGCTCAGTGGCGAGAGTCCACAAAGTCATGGACCGTGACGTTCGAGGATCTACCCACAGGAAAGATCTTCACTCAACGGTGCAAGATTCTCATATCCGGCGTTGGGGGCCTCGTGAATCCGAATGACTTCGATGTTCCGGGGGCTCAAACCTTCAAGGGCGACATCGTGCATACTGCTCGGTGGAACCCCAATCTTGATCTGACAGGCAAGCATGTGGCCGTTGTTGGGAATGGATGTGAGTGTGACCCATGACCCATCTTATAGTTTCTGACCCTGCAGGCTCTGCGGCGCAACTCGTCCCCGCTATCGCGGATCAGACGAAATCCGTTACTCAGTTTATGCGGGTTAGTTGGCTCCATTCGATGAATCGGCATCTTACTGATGTGTTCAGACCCCGCATCATATCATGCCTAGCCAGAATTATGAGATATCGGAAACGTGGAGGATCATCTTTCGCTACGTCCCGGGCCTTCTGTTCATCGTGCGTCTTTTGATGTTCCTCTACATGGAATCTGGTTTCTTCCAGTTCGGCAAAAGTAAAGCGGAGTCGTTGTCTCGGAAGAATTCAGCGCAGTTGAGCGCGAATCATGTTCGGAATACAGCACCTGGTTGGTTTGGAAGTCACCTCCAGATATAGTAGTCCTGCTGACATACGTGTCTACGTGTTTAGAGAAATATTGGGATCTGCTGACGCCGAAGTTCGAGTTTGGTTGCAAGGTAAGCTTTGCTCCTCCGGTTTTCAACCAAGTATAACCGTGAGTTCAGAGACGAGTGTTCGACCATGGGTATCTCGCCTCTCTCAACAAAGATAATATCCGTCTCACCGACGATCGCATTGCCAGTATCACGGAAAACTCTGTCGTGACTGAATCCGGCGATGAGATCTACGCGCACGCCATCGTAAGCTAGAACCCAGCGTTCCGGGCAGCTTAAACACCGAAAGTGAGCAGGCGAAATAACAGTTTACAGATACTCGCCACTGGGTTCGCCTTAACCCAATGGGATGTCGATATCCGCGGTCGAAAAGGCATCAGCCGGAAGCAGCACTGGGAGCAATACGGCTCCAAGGCAGCGTTCCAATCCATCGCCATGAGCGATTTCCCGAACTTCTTTACCCTGATTGGTCCGAATTCCGGGCGTGCGCATACATCGACTTTGCTGTCTATTGAAAGGTTTTCCCAATTTCCTCCCTATCCCCTATGATGTAAATTAGAGCATATGGCTAACGGATGTGCAGTTATACTAATCTGATTCTCTCGGTCATTGAGCCTGTCATTAGAGGATCTGCTCATTCGGTTGAAGTCAAGGCGTCTAGCGAACGGCAGTTCAATCGTGATGTCCATTCGGCGTTAGAGCAGACGGTTCAGAACACTTCTTGCACGAGTGTGAGTATCTTACTATCGCTAAAGGTAACTATGCTAACATCTTCTTTCAGTATTTCATAGACAAAGACAATGGGAAGAATTGGTTCATCTATCCATGGAGTTCATTTTATTTGTGGTGGTCTACATGGTGTAGGTCTGATGATGATTGGGTGTATGAGACTATTTGATATGCTATCTGACAGTGACCATTTGCGGTGGAATTGGGGCTTTTGCTTCGGAAGCATGGATCTCTAGATTGACTGTTCTAGCGAATTAAAAACTGATAATCAGTTCCTTCGATAATTCATCTCACACAGTCTTTAGTAAAGAGATCTCAACTTTGTATACGGTTGACGCCATTTGCTAAGACATTCCGCAACCAACTTGTCCCTGTACTTGTTCAAATTCTGCAACTTTCGAAATTTCATGACGCAAAAGCCATTCCAGCGACCTCGTTTAGGTTGAGCGATGCTTCAATGTCGTAATCATTCCTTCTTTCGAGGGCGCGTGATCGAATTCCATCTTTTTTCGCCATCAAGCACCCTCCAACATAACTTATTCTGTCAATTCAAGACTATCTTCGATTTTAGGTCTATCCCATTCTTCAAGTGGATCCTTTGACTCATGTTGCTACTTCATCGGGATTAGTTTACATTCTTAACTCAAAACCTCTTTCCTCTTCCTATTCGCTCCACAGTGGCCAAATGGCTGCTGACACTTTAACCTTATGTGGAGCCTTCAAGCGTTGCCGAATAGGTTGTCTACATCCAGCATCTTCTTCTAGGTTTCACATGAAGAATATTTGAATCATCATGCGTCTATAGTCCAATCAATACCTTGCATCGTGCATCATTATAACACAGTCTAGCTCCAAGTCCGTCCCAGGCCAGAAACAGTATTTCTTCTTTCAGAAAGACACGTAACGCGATATTCTCGTGACATGTCATAATTAGTGGCAAGTCCCTGCATTCCCCATGTCTTGCACTCCACCAATCAGAAGGGTGTCTCTGATCAGTGCTGTTGATTTTAACATGGCCAATGCAGTGGCAGCATGCTCTTACCTTCATTTTCATGTCTTGCAACGAGCAAACAGATCGAAAGCACTTCAAGGCAAGCCAGAAAGATGGAAAAGGCCAGTTTCCTAAACCAGTTTCACCTGGCAGGCTCCAGCGTCAGACCCTCTTTTGATTATCTTCTCCTGTGGGCCCTGTCCGGGTGTCTCCGTCTCGGTGGAGTCTGGCTCTGTGTCAAATGGATCGCCGCGCTGGTGGCCATTGCCGTGGTCTCTTCTCCGCTTCTGCTAGTCGGGTATCTGTTGCTGGCGTCTTTGTATCCGCGCAGGCTCACATCTGTCTCGGATACTTCTGTGTCTGTGGTGGGAAAGCCGCTTCTGTTTCCTCTCACCTTGACGCATAATCGTCTGTGTCCGATCTGGAACCGCTTCAGTCACAGCGTGTTGATGGTCGGTGTGCCTGTGGGTCTTAAATGTCGGATCGGGAAGTTGTTGTCTATCGATGCAGAGAAAACACTGCCCAGTTGGTTTCCATTTGACTCGAAACGGTATCTTCATCGGGGAGACGAACATCTGGGTCTGAGAGAGAAGTTGGATGTGTTTTTGCGAGATCAGGTACAGTTGACATCTCTTTTGTTATTATAGAAGAAGAAGCTAACGAAGGAAAAAGAACGAGGATCCATCGCAATGGCCCTACGCTTATCTCCTCAGCGTCCCACGGTTTCTCTGGTGGGAACGTAGCGTCGTCACCTGGTGGTTCCTATACTCCAAGAACAAGGAACTCGATGCCGTGATCATGGAGATCAACAACTCGTTTGACGAGAAGCGCAACGTCCTCTTCAAAGTCCGAGGCACAGACGCGGACACCAAAGCCCTCGACTCGCTGGACACTGACGCCCTTAAATCACAGTATCTCGACATGAGACGCACCGTGGAATCCTTGACTACGAGTCCCAAATCTGTCTACTACAAAGGCATCTGGAAGAAACACATCTACAGCTCCCCGTTCGAGAAACTCGGCGGGTGGGTTGGCGAGCGGTTCATGGACCCGACGACCCCGGCGGCGTGGCATAAGATGCGCTCGTTGTCTAATACGACGACTCTTTCTACTACCACCGGCCAGCCGAGGATGATGACTAGACTTTCATGTCGGAGTCCCCCGATCGATCCGATGCAGGCGTCTTGGTGGACCGTTGCGAAGTTGCTGTATTCGTGGACTTTGCCGGTGACGTTGACTACGCCGCGGATCCTGTATCAGGCGCTGAGGATCGAATTTATGGGATGGATGCACATGCTTGATAAGCCGCATATTCAGTCGGGAAGTGAGTCGCGACGGGCTACAAAGGGCGAATGGTAAGTCTTCCTAGATTTATACCAGTCGGAATCCTGGTGTTAATAAGATGCAGTGGTCTGGAACCTTTCTTCCGCCAATACCTCGCCCACTGCGTTTCCTTATGTTCATCCCCTATGGAACTAAGATATATTCCGTCAAAAGCGATTTCTCGCGAAGAAATAGTGATGTGCTCGCCCGCTTGTTCGCACGAAAGCTCGGTTAGATCGTTGACCATGGAGGTCCTCGATCCGGGCTTCTACAGCAGAGTTCTTCAATACAAGGACCCTATTGAAGGCCTCAATATTGAATCCAAAGCCGCTGGATTGGAAGCAGATGAGCAAGCGGCGCCATTGAATGTGTCGGACATATCTCTCCTCAAAGAACTGGTCCAGTCAAGCCCATCATATCAAACCCTTGGCCCCGAAAACAAGACATTGCTAAGCAGGTCATCAAAGGCTGAATCAGCGTTCATGGATCGGTTTGTGAAGAGCTATATGTCGTCGCCTTCGCAGTGGGATTACAGATCTCTTAAACTGCGCCTCTTCGGCGAGAGGATCTCGTTCGGGGAGCCTGCGCTGCTGCAGCTCTACCAGTATGCAGGCGGTATTGCCTGGAGAATGGGCGTGACGGAGCTGCTGATTCAGTTCGTGGGCGGTCCCTATGAGGCTGTTTATTTGAGTGTTTTCCATGCAGGCGTTGCGTGTCTTTTCTAAAGTAATGGGGTTGGGAGAGTACGTGTTTACGCATGATTCCGCAGCGCATATGATTTTTGTGCGAGTTTCAACAATCGACAGCTCATCCACACAGGCGTCTATAATTGATTCAAAAGAATGGGATATACTTTCTGTGAATAGCCCCGAGGCCTTTTGTCAAATCTTGGCGTATCAGTAAACCTGATGATATAGTTAAGCTTCATATTAGCCGAAATAAATTCTCGACAAACTCTAAAGTTAGTGTCAACTTTGGTACTGCACCATTTTAATTTTCAACTGGTGGAGTTACTGCCTTTCTAGTACTGATCGACAGGTTACATTGATCCAACTTCTGTTCCATCCCTATATGGAAAAGGTTAACTAATATGGCTTATAGCAAATGTCTTCGTTGCCTATCTACTAAGCGGCATAATCAACTCTTAATGAATAAACTTTCCAAATCCATTCTAGATAATATCGTCGTCTCTACTATAAAAGCCGAAGCACCCTTTAAAACAAACCGATCCACCAAAAGCCAGCCCACAACAAACTATGACTTACAGATTAAACCCCATTCCTCTCCACCCCCTCCCTCACCAAAACCCCTCTATACCTCACCCTCCCCTCCCTCAAATCTCCCATCGCAGTCTGAATGCCCTCCACCCCAAACGGATACTTCACCACCGTGGGGCGAATACCCTTGCGTGCCGCGAACTCCAGCAGCTCTTGCAGGTTGTTCCGCGAGGTGATGAACGAGCCTTGGATGCGGACGCCTTTTGAGAGTAAGGGGAGGGTTGGCACGGGTGTGGGTTCGAATGATACGGCCATGTGGTAGATCGTGCCGGTTGTGTCCATTAGGGGGACCAATCTACTCACGTATGGATAGTAGTTAGCTATCTATAGGTATAGCAAGGGGTATATGAAGAGGGAGGAGGCTTTAGACCAGCACAGATATAGCTCAAGGGTAGAAGAGAAGGGATCAACTCACGAAGTATACTCCACCCCACCACTCCCACAAACCAAAAGATGCTTAATCGGCTTCATCTCATCCTCACCCTGCACACCACCATCCCCAGCAAGGACTCGAAACTCATCCGCCCCAAACTCCCTCGCATCCCCTCTCTTCTTCTCAGACCCCAACAACGCAACAACATGATACCCCAGCGCCGACGCCAACCTAATCGCCAGATGTCCAAGCCCGCCGATCCCCAGGATCCCGACGCGGTCGTTCACCCGGATGCCGTTCTGCGTGAGACAGGACCACACCGTGGCGCCGGCACACATGAGCGGTGCGGCGTCGGCGGAGTCAAGGGCCTCAGGGATGGGGAAGATGCAGCTGGCGTCCCAGACGGCGCCGTGGCTGAAACTTCCCAGGTCGAAGTCGTGGGTTCCGTAGGCGCGTCTGTGGCGGCAGTATTGGTCGAGGCCTATTTCATTCCTGTTAGATCATATCATCACTCGCTGGCTGGTTGGCTGGTTGACATATCTTATAGTATGCCCCCTAGAACTAAGTTCGATGATGGGAAACTAGAACATACCAGAGGTACAATTATCACAAACCCCACAAATCTTCCGAATATACGCAAACCCCACACGATCTCCCACCTTCACTGTACTCACGCCCGCGCCGAGCTGCCTGACGAGCCCGATCCCCTCGTGTCCGAGCACGCAGCCCGCGTGAAGGAAGTGTTCGTCCGTGCCGCAAATCCCAGAGTGTGTGGTTTCGATGTACACTTCGTTGTGTCCGAGGTCGCGGGTGGTGACGTCGGCGATGATTTCGCCGCCGGAGGTGCCGCGGTAGACGGTGAAGGAGAGGGGCATTCTTTTCTTGGGTAGCTTGCTAGTACTATAGGTACTAGATAGAGAGGTCTGTAAATGGAAGATTTAGGTACGTGTTATTATAGATATAATTGATCGCTTTATATGTATTATTAATGGGTGAGGGAGTTTAGGGCTTTATATGCCTACAGAGCCAGAAAACCAGGCTGGATAGAGTTCTAATCAACCATCGATCAAACCTTCATGTCTAATGATATAGTTAATGGCAAGAATGGTGACATAAGTCCCGTGTTGTCCTGATTCTGTTTTACCTATTTAGGGTCTGCGTGCATGGAGGAGGCATGTAGAATGACAACACCCGGCAGATGCGCCTGCACCCCATGCGCTCGCCCTACCTACAATTTAACTACATTTCCGAGCCAACGCATCCAAAAGTGTAGAATGGATGATGTGTTGTTCCTCGCATCCCTAATCCCTATACACCCTTATCTAAATCCACCTGCAACATACCTACAATCAAGACGCCCATCCCCTAAAGTAGCCGGAAACATTTCATCCCTTCTTCCCTTCCACCCTCCCTGACATCTAAAAAGAAGTATACAACCCCCCAAACCTAAAGACTATACCCCCCATCCACCACCACCGCTGTCCCAACCATAAAGCTACTCATCGGCGACGCCATATACAGAATCGTATCTGCGATTTCCTCTGGCTGACCGACCCGTCCAATCGGAAGGGCTTCAATATCGCGCACGAAATTCCCCGCGTCGATTCCGGGTTGGATGAGTGGTGTTGCGACGAATCTATTGCTTGTCAGTTTCGGTGGACTGGGTGAGAATGGGCGTTAGTAGTACTGGAGAAGACATACCCCGGACAAAGCGCGTTAATTCGGATTCCGTCTTTCGCGTAGTGTCGTCCATCCTGTGGTGGTGGTGGTGGTGGTTGTTAGGGCTAGAGTTTGCTCTGGTTGATTAGGGAGTTGGGGGATGAGGGTATTGGCATACGGTTCTTGTTAGGCCGACGATCGCTGCATGAGGAGCTGGTTAGTATCTCTCGCAACCCTAGCCTTCCAAGGGAGCTGGAAGAAAGAGAAAGACGTACCATGCTTCGAAGAAACATAACAACTAATCGGCGACCCAATATCCGCCGCCGTGACGCCCAATGAAGAAGCAACGTTAACAATAACGCCTCGACCGCGTCGCGGACCTAAAGATCTAGATAGATCAATCCAGCCCAGCATGAATCAGCACACCACACCAAATCCAAGCCACCAGACCCCGTAAAACCGAAGAACCGAAGGAGGAAAGGAAAAGGAAAGACAAACTCCTGTCCCAACATAACCCCCACCAACGCCCTATGACACAACCAAACCCCTGTCTGATTGACCCTCACCACCCGATCCCAGGTTTCTTTCGGCGTCTCATGCGTAGGACATATCTCCTGCGCCACGCCGGCACAATTCACACCGATATCGATGCGGCCAAATTCGCCGACGGTTTTCCGCACCGCCGCCGTGACGGACTCTTCGGAGGAGACGTCGACGGGGAGGATTAGGATTCGGAGATCGGGGTGGGCGGATTTGAGTTCCTTGCTGATTTGCTCGAGGCCTGGGACGTTGACGTCGGCGAGAGCGAGGTTCGAAATGCCATTTTGGGCGAGTTTGTGGGTGGTGGTGGCGGCGATTCCTATGTTTTGTTTTGTGGTGTCAGTGGGGAGTATTGTATAGGTGCCAGATATACTGTGGGCTAGGGTAGGTGGGTGAATTGATAGGGAAGCCTTTGAGAAGGATAAGTATACCTGATGCGGCGCCGGTGATGAACGCTGTTCCTTGAACCTGGTGAGCCATTTGGATTTTGTTTGATGTGTTACTCGAGTATGAGGGGATTTGGGAACGGGAGGAAGGTAAGCACTACTTGTATCATGTGTATGAGTGCATGGATATGAATGAGCACGGGTATGGAATGGACATTGCCTCCTATCCTATCATCTTGATGTTCATTCGTCTCACTGCATGAGCTATATGACTGGATCCTTGCGTATATAGTGCCAATCTGCAGGAATGGCCAAAAGGAGGATAGTGACGTAAGTAGAAATTGAACTCAGTCGTGTCACGGACCGAGACAAACGGTAACTAATACGAGCAGAAAGTTGACATGGCTTATGGCTTGATTGGGTTTTAAGCTCCATGGTTGCGAAATACACTTCGGCCAGATCTTCTGAATGGATTGTATTTCATTTCTCACCTATTTACAGGTGCTTAGTCTGACAAATTTGTCTAATCCAATGCTGGTATCTAAGCCAATCCCATATCCTTGTAGAAAGCATCCGTCTTAGGCTCCCGGCCCAAGAACTCCGTCAGCGTCGTCATCTCATCCTGGCTACCGCCCTTCTCCAACACCTGGTAGCGGTACCGGCGGCCGGCCTTGGGGTCCATGGGGTTGGACTTGAACACGGTGTAGAACATGTCGGTCGAGTAAACTTGCGAGCTGCGGATCGTTAGTATTCAGTCAAGCAAGATAGAAAGAAAAAGAAAGCATACCTGAGATATCCGTAGTAGCCCGCATCGTATCCACCGATCAAATGTCCGAAAGTCGCCTCGCCGTGGCCCCATTCGTCGCCCAATCCCAGGACTTCGGGTCCATCCATCTGCGTGATCTGCTTGCGCAACTGGTTGTAAGTTGCCGAGATAGGCAGCTCCTTGATGTGCTCGTGGCTCTCCGGCTCGTGCACCGTCATGTCGAAAATACCGAAATGCAGCTGGCGCAGGTTGAACAGCGCGTCGTTGACGTGCTTCGTGCGGATGAGGTTCTCGATCACCTCGTCGGGGATCTGCTCGGAGGGCTTGGCCGCGCCGCCCGCCTGTTCCTGCCACGCGGCCAGGTATTCGGGCGACAAACTGGAGTAGTGCTTGCTGAGCGACTTGAGCTGGGACGGCGTCCAGCACCAGTTCTCCAGCATTTGACTGGGCGCCTCGACGAAGTCGCGCACCGTGTTCGTGCCGTGGAAGCGCGAGTAGATCGTCTTGGCGACGAGATCGTGAATGCCGTGGCCCAGCTCGTGGAACAGCGTCACAACCTCGTCGTGCTTCAGCAGACTCGGCTTCTTGGGCGTCGGCTTGGTGAAGTTGCACACCAGCGCCGTGGCGGGGTAGCGGCGGTTGCCCTCGGCGTCGATGAAGCCCGGCTGCAGGTTGAAGTTGGCGGCATGGCCATATTTGCCGCTGCGGGGGAACAGATCCAGGTAGAGGTATCCCACGAATCCGCTGCCCTCGCCCTCGTCGTTCCAGACGCTGAAGATCTGCACGTCCTCGTGCCAGACAATGTCACTGCCCTTGCCGGACGGCGCGATCTTCTCGCGGTCCTCGCCGGTGATCTCCACGAACACCAGTCCAAACAGCTCCTCAAAGATCTTCAGCATGCCCTCGATCGTCGTCTGGAGGGGGAAGTATTCGGCGATCTGCTGCTGGTTCAGCGAGAAGTCCTTCTCCAGCATCAACCGATCGTAGAATCGATGATCCCAGAGGTAGTAGCGGCCATCGAATGACTCGCTACGCGCCTCCAGGTCGCTCTGCTTGATCTTGATGAGGTTCTGGATCTCCTTCTGACCACCGGCCGTCAGACGCTTGCGCAGGTCCCCAAGGAAGTCGTTGACCGTCTCGGGAGTCTTGGCCATCTTGTCCTCAATGCGGAACGCGGCGTGGTTGGGGTATCCGAGCAGACGAGCGGCCTCATCACGCAGAATGATCGACTCGCGGAAGAGCGGGACATTCTGGTTGCACTTGTTCTCGTTCTGGATCATCACCGTCTTGCGGGTCTCAGCGTTCTTGGCGTACTTCATCGTCGGGAAGAGGTCGGGGTACTTGAAGCTCAGCCAGAGCTTGCCTTCGTTCTCTCCCTCACCCTTCTTCAGGCCGGACAGGACATCGTCAGGCACGCCGTCCAGCTGCTCGCGGGTGAACCAGAGCCCCTCGTTCTCCTCGTTCAGGTTCTTCTGGAACTCAATGCTGATCTGGGACAGGCGCTTCTTGATCTCCTTGAAGCGGTCCCGCTTGGGGCCGGCGGGAAGACCCAGCCCGTTACGGATGAAATCCTTGTGTTCCTTTTCCAGCAGACGGCGGGACTCGGGGTCCAGCGTCTCATTCTTGTTCAGCACGGCATCCACCAGCTTGAAGACGTCCTCGCGCATGGCACTCTCGATGAAGAACTCATCCATCAGCTCCTCCGCCTTGGACGAGGCATCGCGCAGCTCTTGTTCCGTCGAGACGGCCTGGTAGAAGCCGAGGATGTGGGACTCGAGGGCCATGACGTTCTCATCCTGGGCGAGGGGCTTGATGACGGAGGAGAAAGCAGCGGTGTCGGCCTTGACGTTGGCCACGACGCCATCCTGGACCTTCCGGGAGGTCTCAACGAGGCGTTTGGCATCGTCGACGATGGACTGGGCGGTTGCGGTGAAGACGGGAGGGGCCTGGGGCGGGCGGCGGAGGTGTTCAGGAGCCATGTTGGCGGTGGTGAGGGATCTGCGAAGGTCGGTCAAAGCCGGACTTGAAACAGTAGCAGTCAGTCGCGAGCCACGGAAATGGCTCAAGACTGAGGATAGTCGGAAGGTGGGGGTAGAGAGTCGGAGAGGGGGAGCCACGGTGACGAGAACGCCCAAGAGAAGGACGAAGAGGTGTAGATATAGGGAACGGAAGGCGGGAAGAGGAGCTATGGTGACGACGGGGGGGTCAAAGAGGGGGGCAAAGTGGGGTAATTGGAGGCAGAATGACTTGTTCAGAATCAATAAGAAGTGAACAACAACAAGCTGTCGAATGAGTTCACCTCCGGTCAACCTGCAGTCTACTGCCCGCTTACTGCTTTGAGGTTAGCTCGCTGCCGCCTTCGGCCAGGCAGCGAGGCATCCAATAATCTCAGGCATCCAAGGCATCCGTCTTGGGTCAATGCACGAGGGTGCCACCAACAGCCACTTGTTACCCCATAGTGTATAGTATAACCATATAATGTCTACACAACGGTCAACTGAGTATCTGGAGAACTCCGTTCATATAGCCACTGTTAATACTCCAAAGGACGTTGGTGGTCCGAGCATGAACCGCTAACTGGGATACTTTCAGAGTCACGATTCCAACTTCTCGACAGGATTCGATTCTCCCAAGATAACTCAATGTTGCATATACTCCAAGACTAATTATGAAAGGATAGTGCAGGCTAGAAGAAAAACTCTGGAAGACAGCTCCCGACCCACTCGGGTTAGTCGACTTGCTAGCGACGCCGCTAGTCTCCTCAAGCATGCCTAATGTTGACCTCCTTTCCTCCCCGCAATTCGGTTTGAAAGTTAGTGGAAATTTACTTTGAATTGAAAACATGAAGATGAGGCATATCGTCATATCTATTGGCGGTGTTAAACCACATTAAGCTTTTTGAAGTAATACACATAGATCTCACGGTCAACGCAAACCACAAATTGAGATCCCCCGCCTAACTCCGGCAACTCCTTACAGATGAGATGAGAAATAATAACATGAAAACAGAATCAACGCCCACGTGCTGATAATGACAAGACTGAAAGCGACGAGAGGTGGGAACAGATCAACACCAACGAATCTAAGCGGCATCCGCAGTGGGGATAGGCTCGGGGATCTTGGTGACCTGCTCGCCAGCACGGACGACGCGCTGACCAGTTGCGTCACGGACGTACTCGCTGCTACCCTCCTTCTGAGCGCGCTTCCAGATCTCAACCTCACAACCACCGCGGATCACACCAACACGCATGGTGGAGAGCAGGTTGTGGGCAGCGTTGGAGTGGTAGTAGATACCGCCGTTGAACATCGCCGTGGCGTCCTTGCCGATACCCGAGTTGATCATGGCCTTGCCACCGGGGTGATCCTTGATGAAGTCGGTCACGTCGTGCACCACACCGGCGATGGCCACAAGACCACGGCCGTTCTTGGCCTGCTCGACGTAGTCATCCCACTCCATGACGGGCAGCTGGTCCAGGGGAACACCCCAGTCCAGGCGGGCACGCTTCTGATCGATCTTCTTCTGGAGCTGCTGAACGCGACCCTTCTCGATCTCGTTGGCACGGAACTGCTTGAGGTCATAGGCCAGACCCAGCTGCTTCCAGATCCAGATGGTCCACTTGGTGGGGTCGTACTGGTGCCATTCAATGGCGTTACGGTAGTCGGAGGGGAACTCGTGGTGGAAGTTGTGGTATCCCTCGCCAAGGGTGACCAGAGCGGTGATCACGTGGTCACGAGGAGAGTTGCGGTCGTCGAAGGGCTGGTCACCGAGCCAGTGGGCCAGAGAGTTGACACAGAAAGTGGCCTGCTGGACGAAGAAGATGCGGAGGATACCAGCGTAGACGAAGCCGCCCCACCAGTCACCCCAGCCCAGACCGGCCACCAGCATAGGCACAACCAGGCCCATGGCAATGACAGTCTGGATATAGTTGCGGTGTTGCCAGACGACGACGGGATCCTCGTTCAGGTCGGAGATATCGGTACGGCCGATACGCTTGGGGTTCTGCTTCATGACCATCCATCCGAGGTGCGAGTAGAGCAGACCCTTGCGGACGGAGTAAGGGTCCTTGTCGGTGTCGGTGTAGCGGTGGTGAGCACGGTGGCCACGAGCCCACCAGCGGATGGAACCCTCGACGGCACCGCCACCAACGGCAGCGAGCCAGATGCGCAGGGGAAGACGAGCGGAGTACGAGCAGTGAGCCCACAGACGGTGGTATCCTGTGCATGTCAGTTTCCCATCCCAACACCAGAAGAACGCCACAAGGCTAATCAGAACCTACCTGCAGTGATACCCAGTCCCGTGAAGAAGTAGTAGATGACGGCCCAGACGGCAGTCTTAATCTGCAGGGGCACCCAGAGAGCCTGGATGCATCCGTACAGCGGGATACCGATGATGAAGGTGACGTTCAGCCAGTTGACATGCTTATACCAGTTCTGCCGCGTCAGAGTGTCGGCAATGTGAACCTTCTTGGTGTCACCAGCAGCGCGAGGCCGGGTGGCATCGGCCGGCTTTGTAGACATGATGCCGGTGGTATGAAGAGTTGACTTGTTTCCCTTCGAGCTCGCAGCTCTCACAATTGAAGAGGTGGTCTAAACGAGTCAATCGTCTTAATGACCAGAACCAGAAGGTGAGAGTCGAGAGGTGGAGTGGGAGATAAGAGAGGGAGGAGGAAAAGGGAAGGAAAGGGTTATAGATTTACTTTTAAAACGAGGAAGGGGAGGCAAACTAATTTGCAGGGGACGAAGATCCGAGGAAGAAAACACCGGACCAGCAAAAGGGTGGGGAACCTGCGGCGAAGGGCAGAGAACCTGGAAAAAAAAAAAAGAAAGAGAAAAAGAAAAAGGGAAACGCAGATTGGCAGAGAATGGAGCGTCGGGGGTCCACCGACAGAATGACGGTTGGGGAGGAAGTGCACTGTAAGGCGGACCGCGGCCAAGGATGCTGGGATAAGCCGGATGGATGGGGAAGTAGAAGACGGAGCGAGGAATCCGGTGATTGCAATCAGCTGCAATGAGCTGCTGCTTGGAGTGACGAGTGACGAGTGACGAGTTACACAATCATCAATCCTCAATCATCTGATCCCGAGGTTGGCAGCGAGACGCACGCCGAGTTCAACAATTCCGTCAGAGACTCAGACTCAAGAAGTGCCTGGGTATACCTGAGGTATCGACAGGACTTCCAGATGAAGCAGGCACGTCTTGTTGGGCCAATCGCTCGATGGCGACGCCCTGCCCAGACCCCCTCCGTTTCCGGTTAGACCGCGGACGGGCTGCCAATCAGCGACGGTCCTTTATCTGTTGAATCCCCAACGTTTTCCCTGCCCCTGCAGGCGGTGAACACACTCTCCATTCTGACTGGTGGACAAGGATGGTGAATGCTGACTCAGTCACCCGGGGCGGGTGAATCTTCCACATCGAGGTTAGAGTGGAACCCTACATTCCGGTTTTCTCATCGTTCATATTATTCTATGCACTTCCTTCATAAGACTCTATGCCTACTCAGTACAGTATGTACTGCGTAGTGCGCTTTGCCTCACCTCAACCCGGGGCAAATCTGGGGTCCGCCCGGAGCATCGCTCTCCTGCTCCTTAAGGAGACAAGTGGCAGTGACACCCGACCGATGATTTAAGGTCGGGTTCGCCCTGGACTAGCTCGCCAACGGGTGAAACGGACGGGCCTGCTCCGACCGTCTCGGATACAGCCCTATGGCTGGGACAAGGGGTTTGCCACTCGCCACCCGCCTCGACTGTTGCCTGTGAAGCTTCGCGACGCTTCCTGTCCTGTCAGCCAGAGCGATCAGCAGTCATTCAGGGTTTCTTGAACGAGAAATTTGACCTCTCTTTATCATGTGCCCAGGTTGTCCTACGGCAACTACGAATTGTAGTTTGCGTTGACCGTGAGAGATCAAATTGTACTACACTGTGTATATATTTGAAGCCACTATAACCACAGGACTTCTCATTAGAGATAGGAACCCTGCAACGATACCCCACTGTCAGGTGTACTTAGCAGCATTTAGCCCTGGCGCTAGGTTCACTGCAGGGCTCCGCGGTCGACAGGATTCAATCTATCATTTCTTTCTGGAATGTCACTAGAGCGGTAGTCCAGTGTCTTCGGCTTCCAAAATGCGGACGAGAAAACATATATCATTGCCTTAAACCGGGTACACTCCCACTCCTCCCCCCTCTTCTCCTTAAGGATCCTGATACAAGAATGCGAATATAAGGTCGACAGATCCGTATACTTGGGGACACCTGCCAGATAGATACTCCAAAGGCATCCTTTCGGTAGCTATGGCCAGAAAGCCTTAGAATGATGATAATCTACAGTCGAAGTGTACTACTTCAGATAAGGACGCCAACAATTTCCGTGACTAACGGAATCCTCCTTCCCCGGCGCTAAACCACAACCGTCTCTCCTATTCTACCGCACTGCTCCGTGGATGCAACTCGCACGTCGATATAAGGAGGTCTCCCACGCCCAGCTTCCGGGATGAGATCTTCTCCGTCTTATCCTGCTCGTGCTTCGCTTCGGCTCCTCGCTATCAGGACTCCCTCCCCCCGTCGGGACTTCGGCGGTGCCCGCCTTGGTTCTTGATAAAGTGTCCGCCGGCGTCGGTGACCTGAGGAGCGGCGACTGTCAGCAAGCGTCCTTATCGCCGGCTCCACCGCAGCACGGTCGACAAAGGAGCTCTCGATATTGGTTCCAGGGTCTAGAGTTTGCTCGTCGGCCTATCACCATTGCCTCTACCGTTAGCTTGCTCCTTTGGTGGCTGCTGGCATCTCGCGAAGCTCGAGAGATAACCACAAACAGAATCACAAAATGGATTTCATTGCATTATTCGATCGATTCCTGCATTCAGATTGTGGCCGATAGCCATTCCCTTGATCTTCAATCCTCTCCGATCTTCGCGAATGTTACATTCGTTTATATATCGCCTGGGCCCCCCCCCGGCGTCTTGCGGTCAAACTTCCCCGCATTGCATTCCAGCGATTGAATTCCATTCGCCGGCCTGATCGTCACCGCAGCCGGCTTTGGCTTTGCCACGGATTTGAGATCTCTTAACTGTCCTGGGGGTTCCTTGCTCGACATTGCTTCAACCCCTCCATTGTCTCTTTCTCTTCTTTTACCACCATCCCTACTGCCAGTATGGATGGCCCTGATCAGATCGGCCCCGACCTTCGTCCCCGGCGGACATTGGCTGATCGCGCTCGAAGAATCACCAAGACTTTCACCACCAGGTAAATTCTAGCCTGATGCGCCGTGAAACTGCCACAAGGGATCTAACTCGATGTCAACAGAGAAGGCTTGATCGGGGACTATGATTACGCCTATCTGTTTACGCCGCAAATTCCCTTCGTCAGCAAAACCAGACGGACGGCGCCCTTTTTCGGCCTCGAAGATCGCGTACCCGTGTTGTTGGCTTTTATCCTTGGTCTGCAGCATGCGTTGGCAATGTTAGCTGGAGGTGACTAAGCCCAACCAAGCCTTTGTGTGATTAAACTAAAAGCGGACTTCCTAGTTATTGCCCCTCCGATTCTCTTGGGTGGCTCTGCCGGCGCCAACTTCTCCGGTGGCGACTATCAATATCTGGTCTCGACATCGCTGATCGTCTCCGGCCTGCTGTCCGCCGTTCAAATGACCCGCTTCCATATCTACAAAACGCGATACTATGTCGGCACCGGTTTGATCTCGGTGGTGGGTACCTCGTTTGCCACCATCACGGTCGCAACGGGCACCTTCAATCAGATGTATAACTCTGGGTACTGTCCCGTCGACGACCAGGGCAACCGCCTGGCCTGTCCCAAAGGCTACGGAGCCCTGCTGGGCACCTCGTGTCTGTGCTCCCTGCTGGAAATCGGACTGTCGTTCATGAGTGCCCGGGTGCTCAAGAAGATCTTCCCCCCGCTGGTGACGGGCCCGACGGTCTTGCTGATCGGAGCGAGTCTCATCGAGAGCGGTATGAAGGACTGGGCTGGCGGCTCTGGCAGCTGCGGCAGCGATCCCTCCGCCCGAGCCCTATGTCCCAGCGCAGATGCGCCGCACGCCCTTCCCTGGGGCAGCGCCGAGTTCATCGGACTCGGTTTTCTGGTCTTCTTGACCATCATCCTCTGCGAGCGCTTCGGCTCGCCCATCATGAAATCGTGCGCTGTCGTCATCGGTCTGCTGGTCGGATGCATCGTGGCGGCGGCGTGTGGCTACTTCGACCGCTCCAGCATCGATGCCGCCCCCGTCGTCTCCTTCATCTGGGTGCGAACCTTCCCCCTCGTCATATACCCACCGCTCATCCTGCCCCTACTGGCCGTCTACATCGTGATCATGATGGAATCGATCGGCGACATCACAGCCACCTGCGACGTCTCGCAGCTCGAAGTCGAAGGCGCCACCTTCGATTCCCGAATCCAGGGCGGCGTGCTCGGCAACGGCTTCACCTGCCTCCTGGCCGGTCTCTGCACCATCACGCCCATGTCCGTGTTCGCGCAGAACAACGGCGTCATCGCGCTGACCAAATGCGCCAACCGCAAGGCCGGCTACGCCTGCTGCTTTTTCTTGGTGGTCATGGGCATCTTCGCCAAATTCGCCGCCGCCCTCGTCGCCATCCCCAGCTCCGTCCTCGGCGGCATGACTACCTTCCTCTTCTCGTCCGTCGCCGTCTCCGGCATCCGCATCATCTCCACCGTGCCGTTCACCCGCCGCAACCGATTCATTCTGACGGCCTCCTTCGCCGTGGGTATGGCGGCCACCCTGGTACCGGAGTGGTTCCAGTACTTCTTCACGTACAGCGGCGACAACCACGCCCTGCAGGGCCTGCTTGACGCCGTGGTCCTTGTCATGACGAACGGCTTCGCCGTGACTTCTGTGCTGGGGTTGATTCTGAACCTTTTGATCCCGGAGGACCCAGAGGAAGAGGCGACCGTGATGGGTTCGAGCGGCGAAGTCCCCGAGGAGTCGAAGGGGGTTCCCGATTCGCATACGAAAGCCGATCAGTCGGAGGGTCGGAGTATATAATGGGAGTACATCTATATACAGTCTGTTTATGAATGTTTGCTGCGTATATGTATGAGATAATGGGTAATGGATGGATGGATGGATGGGTGGATGGATATGATAGCACATGATAGGATGATGGGATAGGATACCCCGGGTGAATTTGAACCCGACATACTTGATATAATATCTTCAGACTAGGTCTCTAATGTTCCATGTGACCATCTCGCTACCTAATCACATATCTGTGAAATCTCTGTTTGCCTGAGCCAATCTGTCCGACCTTCGCTCAAGGCAAGTGTAGTAAATCTCTATGACGAGATCCCAAGCTAATAATAATAATAATTATCATCATCTAAACCTTCCCCTCCACCTTCGCCTTCTTCAACATCTCCTCCACCGACAACAACCCCATCCCCTTGAAGTACTCCTCATGCTGCCTCCGCGTCTTCTCCTCAGGACACGCCGTCGCGCCACTGACGCCCCATTCTTCGATCTCGGCGATCGTCAACTCATGCTTGCTGCTTGGGTTCGCGAGAGAGCGGTTGATGTCTTCGAGGGAACGGTGGGTGGTTGTGAATGGGCGGTCTGTTTGACGTTAGTCCTGAGGAAGTATATATATATATAGCAGGGAGGGAAAGGAGAAGAAGAAGAAGAAGAAGAAGAAGGAAAGGTATACATACCATAGAACCTCTCTAGGAGCTTCGTCATCTCGTTGAACGTGCCCCGTTGACCAGTTATGTATGTAACAGGTTCCTAAAAAAAAAAAAAAAAAAAGACAAAACACATTGATGTAAGCAACCAGTCATTCATACCACTAGACAACAGAAAGACCAAAAAAGAGATATTAAAAACACTCACCCACCCCTCCACCGACCCCAACAACCTCACCACAGCCCTGGCCACATCCCTCGCACATGTCCAACACTGCTCCTCCTCCCCACTCCCCCTCACCACATACCGCCACACTCCGGGCCTAGGATCAACCGGAAACTCATCCTCCAAAAACCCCATGTACGAGAACTCCGGCGGGAGAAAATAATCCATAAACCACCCCAGATTAAAACTCGTGTATGTGATTCCCGATGTCTGGGAAAGGATATCCCGGAAGGGGGCGCGGGTGCGGCCGTACGCGCGGGGACTGTTCGGGTGGTCTTCGACGTTACCGGCCCAGTCGGAGGGGATGAGGCGTTTGCAGAGTGGGGAGGCGAGGCAGGCGGAGAGGAGGGAGGTGTGGAGGGGGAGGTAGAGGTGTTCTGGGGGGTTGAGGGTTGAGATGAGGGTTGTTGCTTGGGTGGTGGTGAGGATGGTGGTTAGGGAGGGGAGGGTGTAGTCGGTTTGGTGGTAGGTGAGGTTGGGGGATGAGACTGGGGTTGAGGGTGAGTCCTGGGGCAGTTGTTAGGTAGGTCCTTAGGGTTATCGGAGAAGGGGATGGATGCACTTGTCGAGTCAACACGACGACGGAGAACCCATCATCCTTCAACAGCTCCTCTATGAGATATCGGCCTAGATTGCCGGCTCCTCCTGCAATGGCGATGACCTGGGATTGTTTGTTTTCGGTAGACATGATTGCGAGTATGAATGAATAGAATCGTGGGGCTGGACATGGAAGATACTCAGGCTATGGGAGATGGATATCTTTATAGATGGCCGGAATCCAGACCTCGTGGTGACCACAAAACCCAAAGAAAAGCTGATGCAGATTGCAGCGTATGTGGGTCGGACAACAACAGAGCTGACATAGACGGGCAATCCATCCTATGGCAATCAACAAGGCACGTACTGCATGGGATCGCCTCGTGTCGGTGTTACCAAACCTCGAGTTCCCATAATATACTCGACTTCCGGGATTCTGATCTGACTAGACTAATGGATAATAAGAATTGAATGACCATGCTTGGATTTGCTCTTTGATTTTATACTTTCAATCTGACTACTCTGACACCAACCGATGACAGCCTTCAGCCACATGTGCTCGAGACAGGCAATCAAATGACGATCTTTCTCCCAGCTACATAGCAGAATAATTGCCACCGGCGAGTTTTTGATGGCCACTAATATAAATTCCCCCAGAGCCTATGGCATAATGTTCCATTCGTACAAAGAAATTCACCCATCTAACTTCGAATCATCCTACCTTCTACAAAATGAAGCTCGATCGACTTCTTGTCCCCAGCATGGCTGTCCTCGGCCCGCAGCAGCCGCAGGACTCGTATAGCACCTTGTTCACATTGTACGAAACAGTTACATTCCCAGTGCCTCAGGTATCACCGTCTAACGTGGCATAACGCATCAGTGGCGACTCATACACATCAACAAAATTCAACACCTCCGGTATCCAGCCCACACTAGACCATCCAATGGGCAACCCAACTCTCGGTAAAGAGCCAAACTAATCCTAGACTTCGTCCACTGCTGAATAGAATCCTACGCACAGGCCAAGGTACCTCGGCCGGCGGCATCAACTGGGCGGGATACCTAACAACAGTCTACAACGACACGGCGGTCCTGAACTTTAACCTTGCGGTTTTCGGCGCCACTGTGGACAATTCGATCGTGGACGGTGAACCAATAGACCTGGTTGACCAGGTTTCTCGCAACTTCGGTGATCATTACTGTTCCTCGTTGTTGGAATCGAGCCCCGGATGGACGTCAGATACGGCCCTGTTTGCAATCTGGATTGGAATCAATGAGTAAGTCAGCTAGTCAGCGACCCCAGTTTGATGCGAGTTGGAAGAGGAACCGGAAAATTAACGTCTGCTGACTGAATAATTTTTTTTTGTTTCAATCAGCATTCAGATCAGCTATATGCATACTGACATCTCGTGGACAATAACCCGCATCATGCAAAGTTACTTCGACCTACTAGGCGATCTGTATGCGTGCGGAGCTCGTCACTTCTTACTCGTAAATGTTCCACCGATTACCAGGACGCCAAAGATGATGTGGCACGACGCTTGTACAAGGGATATGCACGAAGAGGCTGTCGTGGAATTCAATTATCAACTGGAGGAGACCGTCTTGGATTGGCGTATGGCACATCGTGATGTCAGCTCCCCTCTTTCTCTCTTTATATTTTAGAGACTAACTGTGTACAGTCTACTATGACCCTCTACGATGCTTGGTCCTTCATGACCGATCTCCTCGATCGTCCTGTAGACTACGGGTTCGTGGACGATAGATGCAAGGGGGCGGGATGTGTCTGGTGGGACGATTATCATCCAACCTCGGAGTTTCATAACCTTTTGGCTGCTGACGTTGCGGCGCACCTTCGTCGGACGGGGTTAGCGTTTTGATAGTCATGAACGTATGCGCAGCTGGAGTTTGGCGGTACTGGAGGAGGAGAAATTGTATTCTTCAAAGGTTTCAGATGTTCAAATACCGAATCTAGCTGCATGCAGGTATCTTTTAGATTGGAATAGTAAATGTTTGCTTCTAAAACTCTTTACAGTCAAATGAATCCAAATTCCGAACATTAAGGAAAGGAAATTAGTATTGAAAGCTTTTATTACAATATATAATTATAATTTATGCAACTCAGAGTCTCGAACACTTAAAGTGTGTGTAAGAACATGTCTAACCAATGCAGACGACCAGGGTCTATGTGCACTTTACCGGTCGTTTTGCTGAATATCTCCGAAGAGGTAGCCCGGAGAACTATTAGCAATGTGGCTGCACACGATCAAGACCCCGATCTTTTACTTCTGTGACTTGTCAAACCTTCCCGAGTTGCAAGCAACCGCAGCCAAGATATTGGAAGAACATGGACCAGTACACGTACTGGTCAACAACGCAGCCGCAACAGGCAGTGGCGCAAGACTTAACACGGAGAATGTTACGCCAGACGCCTGGGATTTCAGCGTCAATACCAACTTGAGACATGTGTTCTAGTGGTCCATGTGGATTGCGATGTGAACGGAGGCTTCCTGTGCCAGGCCCGCCGCAAAACGAACGAGATGGCCGTTCGTGGATTTGACTACCCAAGGCAAGAGCTGGATGATTAACGGTGGGCGTTTATGCTCCGCGGCACGGAAGAAACCCAGGATATGTTCGATATTGTATCTGCAGTTGAAAAAATGCTTCAGTATCATTTTAGGGGCTCTTGGTGCAGTAAACCTTTGTCGGGAACTGAAGCATGAGCAAAGGAGAGCATAGATATATCTTACACTATGGTGGCTAGGACGCCATATCATCCTTCCTCGGCATCTTACAAGATTTGATAGGTTTTGTTGTTTTCCCGCTGATAATTGTCCATGGTTCCAACAAAAGAATCAATGGCTAAGTAATGGAATTCAACGAATATTCGACTTTTCCAGCAGAATTGGACAAACTTGGCTTCAATCCATGAAACGATGTCGTCGCCTCCGTGCGCATATGGAGATCGTGTTTCCCCTTGTAGAATCCCAAAGCGGAAGGGATGTGGCAGACACCCAGGCTATCGTCGTTTTCTGTGATTTTCAGCACAAGACTGAGTGAGGATGAGTACGAGGAATGAAAATTACATCGATCAAGCATTGTCTATACGTATACCGCGATGTCTATTATACAAATTATTCCACGATATCCCCAAATGCCCACATCATGGCTCTACGTGAATGCAGCGGGCAATTAGACCCCCTCTACCTTCTCCCCCGGCGCTAACATCTTGATATAGAAATGCTCTCCCGTTTCAAGGACGGACACGGCGTCCCCGACTGAGAGGGTGAACTCTAGAGGCAACCTATCAGCCCAGTCCATATATCCAATACCCAACTACGAATGTACGAAGAACAGAAAGGTGTAACAGGAAGAAGACATAAGAACCCACCTTGAGCAGCCGGAACAAGCTGCATACCCAAAGCTGCATTTGTATAGTCGCCAGGATCGATGCAACGATAGGATTTGAGCGTGCGATCGGGCTCATTGCGATGTCGGATGCCGGTGTCCGGGTCGACGTTAGGAAGCTTACAGCGCATGGTACGGCAGACCGTGTAGATTTCCACGCCGGCTTCTGGGTCTTTAGCATGCTGGTTTGAGCAAGGCGGTTGATCCTGAGATTTTGAGATGGAAGTTGATGATGGTGATATCTGGATGCGCTTCCACTCGTCTTCCGCGTACGCCTCCGGGCCCTGGATGATGATGTTCGCTCGGAATCGGCGGACCGATAACCGCGGGATTGACTCCTCGCATCTGGCTGCCACGTCTTGCACGCTGGCCAAGTTCAGCAGATGCAGCGGATAGGCATCAGCGAAGCCGGTGACGGTCTGGAAGCCCAGCTCCTCTTTGCGTGGCGCGCAGCGGAAGATCTCTCTGTGATGGGACGGGTCCACTCGGAAGAGGGTGACCGGGCCGCGAGGAGAAGAAGAAGAAGAAGAAGAAGAAGAAGAAGATGGATCTGATGGGCAGAGGAAGTCGCGCAGGGAAGAGGGGACATGTTGCGCGTAGTCGTAGGCAAATGGTTCATCTTTCCAGACCTTGACCGGGGTGGAAGGATATGTGTTCAGACGGGATGCAGGGGGAGATAACGGGACACGGAAAGAAAGGTGGGAGGGGATGATGCCGAAAAAGATGGCCAGTTTTCTGAGATAGAAGAGAACTCCGCTGTCAGATGGACGTGGGTACTTGATGATCAGCACGCCTCGCGATTTCACCTCCTCTAGATCCGCATGGTAGTCGTAAGCTGTCGGGTCTGGGACCCATATCTCGGGGTGAATCAGCGCTAGGCGACAGAAGGGGCCTTCGCGCATGGTTCTCATGGTCCAGTGCGGTTGTGCCGGCCCTGGACTGCCAGGCTGGGGGGTCATATACTCGGCGAAGCAGAATTGTCGGTCATATTGCAGCCCGGTGGGGACAACGTCCGCGACGTCTAGCTCAACGCCGGCGCAGCTTTTGATCGGGTAGGTAAAGAGCGCCTTTATGCGCCAGGCGGAACGCCCATCAGCGTCGGTTTGGGATTTCGGTACACCTTGGCTGTACTCGGGATCATATTCATCTTGAATATTGCTGCGGTCTGCGGCGAGACCAAGGCGGCGACATCCTTTCGGGGAGACGGGTCGTTTAGAACGAAGATGGATGCAGTAGAAGATCAGCAGGGGAGCGAAGCAATAAAGGTGATTGATATCAGGAAAGATGAGATCCATTGGACTACTACTGATCGGAAGTTTGGAATGATGGAGACCGACACTGCCAGGGAGATCAATCCGTGACTGAAAAAAAGTCCCGATGATCGGCTCCACCAACGCTAATTTCACCTCCGCCAACTCCTTCGTCATTACTTACCTCTCAAATCCAAGCAGTCGGATCATTTCATTCAACAACTCACAATGAAGTTGACGAATAATCGCCGAGTTGTATGCGCTGATTACATTTGAACTATTCTGGGCCAGAATCTGTCGTAATGAACAGGTCGGACTTCCTCGGCTTATCGAGCCAAGAACCACGTAAGTTGTCAAATGCTATCTACTCCATCGAACCTATGCTATAGTTCTTTTACCAACGTATTTAGAATGGCTATGTCTAATCGCCTGCAGATCGCGTGGTATCTTTCCCCGCCTCGCAGTCGTTGCACGCGTCTACCGCGTCGGCCACTGCCATCTTCACGGGTCTTGCGCGCCTAGACGAGGCGCTGTGTCCGTCATCGCCCGATGACTTTCCAGGTCTTGCAGGCAAAGAATCCAAGGGAATCCCTGGAGGCCATGTCACGGAGATATTCGGGCCTCCGGGGGTCGGGAAGACCTCTCTCGCGTACGCTCGTCCTGTCCCGTGTTTACATCAGATCCACTGACGCGATATACGCCTCGTATAGCCTCAGCATCGCATCAAATGCACTCCGGGCCGGAGGAAAGGTCGTCTGGATCGGTACGCACCTCAAATCCCTCTCTTACATCAAGCAGCTAACAAAGTTTCTAGATACGGGCTCTCCCCTCCCCAAGCCCCGATTCAGGGACTTCCTAAGCCCACGCACTTACTCTACTAATCCCTCTTCCTCTTCCTCTTCCCCATCTCCATCCTCCTCTAACACTGACCCCATTCCCGACCTCTCCCAAAACCTCCTATACTTCCACGCCCGCACCCTCCCACACCTCCTCTCCCTCCTCCACCACCCTCCATCCTCCTTCCCACCCCCCAACACAACCCTCCTCGTCATCGACTCCATCTCCGCCCCCTTTCAACCCTACTATCCTGCCCCATCAGACCTTAAAGCCCGCCTCTCCACCACCCGCATCGACAAATCCCAACAAGCCTGGCTCGTCAACCGTAAATGGAACGTCACCAGCGATCTCGCAGCCCAATTGTCTAAACTCGCTACAACGCACCACATGGCCGTCCTGGCGCTGAACCAGACACATACGCGCATCAGAGGCCTGCCGTACGCGACGCTGACCCCTGTTGTGGCCGGCGGTGGATGGGAAGCGAGCGTGTTTGCCCGGGTGGGGCTGTATCGGGATTTTGTGCGCGAGGGCAGCCAGTACCAGGGTCAGTATGCTGGGGGCGAAGAGGAGGGAGAGAGGCAGAGGAGTATGTTGAGGAGGGTACGGTTTGCAGAGGTGATGAAGCGGAATGGGAAGGCTGTGATGGTGAGGAGGGAGGAGGATACCGTGGTGCCGTTTTTGATTGAGCTGGTTGGTTAACCCCCCCCCCCCCCTCCTTTCTCTCTCCTTGCGCAATGCGCGCGATGGGTGAAGGCTGACTGGAATGTAGGACGGACTTCATGCGTTTGATGAGCCTGGTCCTGGCCCTTCTCATCTAGGGACGATGGCGCAGAACCCCCATGAGGCACCAGAACTCATTTCAGGCCCAGACGTAGGACCAACACAAGCACCAGAATCAGAAGCAGGGGAGGAACCAGAAGTGGAGCAGAAACCAGAGCATGGACCAGAGCCAGAGCAAACCCTCCATGACGAAGGCCAGGAAGAACCCAGCGAACCCCTAGACGCCACAACCCGCAAACGGAAAGTCGATGAGATCGCAGACAGCCAGGACGAAGACTCGGACGGGGAGTTTGGGTGGAACGAAGACGACGATGTGGGTTTGTTAGAATGAGAATAAGATTTACCATAAGCTCTATTGGATATAGCGTAACAACAGTCTATACCGTAAAACGACTAAAAAACGGCTCTATTATGGTATTATTATTCCTCCTCAAACGCTTCCTATATACTATTTGATTCGTCATATCGTATGTCGTCGTCACCCTAGGCGTCCCCGTGAAATTATTAATTATAAGAGAGCAGCATTCGAATCAGGCACGGATGTTGCCTGTGCGCTGCTCAACCCACGTCGACACTCCTGTCATCGTCACCATCTTTCCATTCGCCGTCCTTCGAGGAACGGCTTTTATATCCTGTCGGGATGGCCCGCACGCCAATGCACCGGCCACCGTGCAAAATGTCATATTCCGCGGCAGTCTGGACGACTCGGCTAGCGGAATGGGGCTATGCCCTGCGTCCAGCGAGTTCAACTGTACTGCGTTCTCGAGCGACGACGGTCGCTGGTTGCTGTGGACCACGTCAACGAGCTTGCCGAGGACCGCGAATTCAAGCTTTAGTTTGATGCTATAGATGGCGCCTTTGAGTGTGATTTGGACAGCGTAGTAGTTGGCGTACTCCAGGCCCAGGAGCACCAAGTCCATGACGAACATCAACACGTTGATTCCCACGAGCTGGTGCATGATCTTTCGTTTGGAGGGCTCCGACCCCAGCCGGAGCATCTTGACGGTTTCCCACACGTACAGTGCCGAGATGATCACTTCTTGGATCGTGAAGCCGGTCATCTGCAGCTTCTCCATAATATTGTATCCCCGCACAAAGAGGCGTGGTGGGTTGTCGACGTTCGAGCCATAGGTCAAGATAGTCGTAGGCACATGAAGAAGGAAGACGTTGGAGATGATCATGCAGAGGACGCGCCGAAGGATTCGTTCGTCACGAATAACCAGGTGAAGACGCGAGTAGAGGACGAAGGATTGGCCCGTGACCATGGTCCACCAGCCGATGCTGAGCATGGTAACCGACAGGATGGAAGTGGCGCTGGTGAAGAACTTCAACAAGAAACCCAGAGAATATGGGACCACTCCAACGCAGCCCGAGAGGAGCAGACTCCAAAAATAAAGACCTCGCCAGCGTCGGAAAGTGGACAGGACGAGAACCACCAGCTCCACCACATTATAACAGGCGACGGAAATAAAGAGGAACAATGTTGCTTTGGTGCCGTCTCCACCGTTCTCGAGCACACCCGATATCCCATCTAACGGGTCTTGAGCAGTTGCCATATTTTTTTCTGGCCAGCGTTGTGAAACTCAGAGTCGAATCATTTATAAGGGGGTTGTCATTCTGCTCCCAATATTAGTAGGCGCCCACAGCCATCCCTCCCAGAGCAGGGTCATTTATTTAGAAACCATCTGGAAAAGGAATGCAAACCATTCAAAATTGCCCCAGAGTCGAGCTTCCCCGCGGGCAACCACTATACTTTTAACGCGCTCTCGAAAGCAAGGAGAAAGACACAGAAGAAAGAAAAGAAGAAAGGCCACCGTACTGTGGAATCTGCGGTCGCACCCACTCACTTGGCTGTTTTCGCATCAACTAGACACCATGCTAGGCCCCAAGCCAAACAAAGGAGCCACTGCTCTGACAACAGTCGAAGACATTGATGGAAAACATAGAAGCAAAAGGAATGGTGGTGACAGTGATTGCAGCAGCAGCAGCAGAAGCAGAACAACAACAACACATTAATCGAGAACAAAGAAATGACTGGTGCCTGCACAGTGCAAACCACGATGTTGGTGGTACAATCTCGCTTCCAGCTGTTCATGGGACCCTTCCCCTGTTATAATGACCACGCTGCGTGGCCCTAGCGTAGATCCCCCAGACCCAATCCATTGCTCGCATACACCCGGGGGAGGCACGGCCTCCTGAGTTTTGTTTGTTGTCGGGATGCTAGGCACAAGGATTCGGACTAGTCCAAACCGCCATCGAGAAAGTTTGGGGCCAATGTTGGATTACTGGGCCAATGCCGCTAGGACAAGCATCAGCAAATTCAAATAGATTTAGCGCCCATAGAAAACAAGAAACAAAGAACAACCCGACCGTTCAGCTAAGCCGATGAGCGATGAGTGGCTTTCGTATTTCCCCTTATAATTTAACGCCGGGTCATCGTACTGCGGGGAGAAGAAAAAGCCTAAGGTTCTCTCATCCATGAGAGACGCCATCGCTGGATTGGAAACCGACAGTCGCAGCTAAAGGATTGCCTGTGTGACAGAGATGCGGTGACCCGTTCGTTCAGCACGCCAACAACCACAGAATCCTAGCGGCAGGAAGAAGAGGGACAAAGGAAAAAAGAAAGCTGTTTCCAACCTGAGCGGCTTTCCGGCCTTTCCAGACCGCCCGTCACATGGTCTGTCTATGACTACTTTCGGATTCGCTTTGATGAACGCATGCATTCCCCATTGATATTTATCTCTTTTTGCATCTCAAGACATTAATGGGCAGAGCGCCCTACTCTCGCATCAATTGCAGACCTTCCACAGGTCTCTGTCATCACTGACCAATCCAGGACTTTACGGTTCATGTGCTAAATGTATTGTGCCCGAGAACCTCGCAGACTCGATGATGTCTATTAAACTAGAAGGTTCGTTGCATATCAAATGTCCAAGCGCGTATCAATCATAGGTTGGTCAGGTAGTCCTCGATCTCCTCCTTGGTCAGCTTCCTGAATCTGGGTCCCCGAGACTCTTCGACACCCTCGTAGCCAAGCAGATGATCAGCAGGAGGGCCAACAATGCCTACAGGTGGGTCAGTCAGTGGTTTGCTTTACAAAACAGTGTTGGATCGCCAGGTCACTCACCCAGCTCTATCGTGTCCCCGTTCATTTCACCCTCGATGGTCTCCTTTAGCGTCAGAAGGGCGATGTGAATAGCATCTTCGAGTTCAAGACCCTCGGTGTAGCGCTTCTCGAGGAAGGTCTTCGCACTCGTGGCGTGCTTGCCGATGGCCGTGGCCTTCCACGGGTAGTAACTGCCGCTGGGATCGACCTGGTACAAGCTGGGGCCGCCCTTCAGGATACCGCCCGTCTTGCCCGTGGCCTTTCGAGACTCCGGGTCCTCGTCTTCGCCCTTCGCCGCTTGTTCCGACTCAGGTTCAACGCCCTCGTCCCAACCAGCAATCAGCAGACTGACACCATACGGTCGGACACCACCGGACTGCGTTGCCTCTTGCACCACGCGAGCCACATCCTGAACCAGGATCCGGGTAGGAGGGTATTCGTTGTAGATGCGCTTGTAGCCGGTGTGAGACACCTTACGGGCCTTGTCAACCAGCACGCGGTAGTCAGGACCCATGCCGGCGTAGACCATACCGATGTCGGGGGTGATTAACGAGATTTTGGAGAGAGAAGGGGGATCGATGAGGGGCGAAGACGACTTCTTTTCCGTAGCAAGAACAATTCCGTTTGTGGCTGATCATCGCAGAAAAGGAGAGGTCAGTAATTGCTTGAACCCGCATAAGGAAACCCGCATTGGACACACCTTTGATTCCAAGGGCAGTCACACCCGAGTTGACGGCGTTCAAGGCATATTCTATAAACGAATCAATATTTCCATCTCATGATAGATGAAGCTTGAAGCATTACCAATCTGAACCAGTTTTCCACTGCGGGCGGATGTTAGCTACACGTATGTTCCGTCACTTGCTAGCGGGAAGCTCATCTTACCTGGGGGAGAAGGTAGTCAAGGAGAACGAATATCGGTCAGCCATGGAGACGGATTTTTACCTCCACAAGCTCTGGAGGAGGGATTTAGATAGGTAAGGAAAATGGACAAAAGTGTTTGGAAGATAGAATGGGTGGTGGGGGATCCAAAGTGAAGCTTTCCTTTGATCAGAGAGTCCGGAGCAAGGCGACAGGATGTTGACGCAGTTGCTCGATGCCAAGCCGCGTCTGGGGCGGTGAGGGTAGGCGAGCGGCTAGCGTCCCTTCGGCGCGCTTCTGTCAGTCTCCTTCTCTCCACACCTGTCTGCCATATTTTTTTCCCTCTTCTTTTCTTTCTCCTCTCCATGGATTCCCCCTCCCGTCTTTCCATCTGTGTCTACTCGCGCATTCTCTCTCTCGACACATAGCTTCGCTGTCTATTCAGCCGGGTCGCAGGGAGACCTCGGGTACTATATTATGACCATCACTTTTGAACACGTCATTGGACAGAATGGACCTGCACAGTGAGCCACGCTGGCGTTGGCCTGCAAGCTCATCTAATGCTCCTGTAAACGCGGAGACAGAAGAAACGCCCGGAGATACTCACGGCGCCCATGATGCGGGTGCTCCCCCCGAAGCTTCCCAGAAGCATTATCTACCTCGCGTCTGTCGCATCTGCCTAGAAACCGTGCTGCCCACCCTCCACCCTCCTGCGGAAAACCTCCCTGGGTTCCTCCAAGGCCAACCCCGAGTTGTTTACGAGTCAGAAGATCCGGAACTCGGCCGCCTGCTTCGTCCGTGCAAATGCAAAGGATCCTCGCGATATGTCCATGAGGGTTGCCTCCAGTCCTGGCGACACGCTGATCCGGGGTATGGCAAGAGGAATTACTGGCACTGTCCCACCTGTGGCTTCCAGTATCGGCTTGAGCGTCTCACCTGGGCGCGTTGGATCAGTAGTTCTTTCGCACAGTTTGGATTGACTTTGAGCATTTTGATTTTCACGGTGTTTCTCCTTGGTTTTGTTGCTGACCCCATCATTAATCTCTACGTGGACCCCATGGAAACCATTTATTATTCGGAGTTTTGGGACCCGACAGTGTCTGATGTTCTACCGAGCGACCGAGGTCCTTCCTGGTTTGAACATTTTTTCAAGGGATTGGCCTCCCTAGGCGTCCTGTCCTTCATCAAAGCTCTATTCGCTCTATCGCCTTGGCAGTGGTGGAACCTCCGCAACTCCGGCGTTGTCAGTGGTGGTAGAAACACTGGTAGGAGCCGAGCTGCGTCCGTGAGCTGGATAGTTATCTTGATTGGCGTCGTGACCTTTCTCTGGGTAAGTTGGCTCCCGTCATACTCTGATGCCTCCAAGTGCTAACTACGTTGCAGGCAGTATTCAAAGGCGTAAGGAATTGGAGTCGGAGAACGTTGGAAAAAGCTGGGGAACGAGTCATGGACGTTCCGTTGCCCGACGATAACGATGGTGATGTGCACAACGATAGGTCCGAGCAACGTAGGAAGGATGATTGATCATCTCTCGACCTTCGAGTCGCGAATCCGTCTCGATCTCTTAGTTTACGAACGTCGACTCCGAAACCCATCGCACTACTTTAAGTTGTCACGCTCCTTTACAATGACGTGCTGATTAGTCAATGTGCGAAGAACGAGCCGGCTCTCTTAACCTCTGGGTATTGTCTGAGAAGTTGAATGGTTGGAAGAAACGTTTTGTTTCATCCTCTTTCGTTCCTCTTTATACACCAGTCAGTACTCTTAGGGAGAGCCTTTCTGCAACCCGATCCGAATAGTCGTTTCAAGTAGTGAGCGTTTTCGATCGCGGTGCAGTACATACATACTCTCGGATAGTTTAATGTCAATTTTGTTCATGAAATTTCATGTACTAATATTGGTAGATCTCCTTCCAGACTACCAACGAACATGATCGTATGAGCAATCCTATATTTCCTGCCGGTGAATGTCTGCCTTGCGCCGGCAAGCTAAGTCCTGGCAATCTCACTCTTTCGCTAGGAGAACGAGACCTTGGGCTCTTGCTGCGGATGTTTCGTTTCTACCGATGCTTGTCTCTAAATTGCAAACCTTGAAGGTGAAGCAATGCACCATCGATTAAATGTCTTGATGGGGTCAAAGCTAAATACGGTCCCATTACTTCAAGCCCAACCTGCAGTCAATGGCCATTGTGCAAACATCAACAGAACATAAGAGCGTGCTCATTTCGACACTTATAAAACCAATAGAATGCTGTTTGCACCCCTAGTGTTCCTTTTCTTTCCTTTTAAACACTTGCTTGCTAGAATACAAGCACGAAACAGCAGGCTTTCACATGAACTTGAGACTTCTGTTATTACATTCATGCAACTGGTGCCTTTGGTATACTGGGCTTAGTGCAAGCATGCATTCTCTTTTCTCAGTGGAGGCTGGATAAGCCCATGGGACAGAACCCTCATATTCATAAGGACCCCTGTTGGTATTCACTGTCAAGTGGGATATGTCAAACAATTACCTCGCGCACTCCCTCGCTCTCTATCCATACATCTCTTTTGCCTTGTCCCTCAAATTCCTCTTCTCATCCATTCTCTCGCTCACTTCATTGCGCTTCTATACCCTCACCCTTTCCTGTTTGTATAACTCAATTTATTCGATTTCTTTGCTTGGCAACTGTTGATTCTTTATATCCAGTTTTTGTCATTCCACCTTTTCCGGTTCATCTCGTGCACGGCGCCTCATTTCACACATTGCAAGTCAAAATGTCCAACAATACTTCTGTGCCTCCGGGCATTCTAGCCAGGCAACATCTGGACTATATCATTGAAGAACATGCGCGTCATGACAGAAGACTAAACATGGCTGATCTTCGTGCATTCTTTTACAAACGGTGTGTTGAAATACGGCGCCCTGCTGAAGAGGAGCAAGAAGAAGATGTCACAAGCTCGTCCGCCCAGCATCACCAGCAAGTGGATGTTCTCGAAGATGTGGCATTTCCTGAGTTCAGCCTTTTTGGGCATATATACACTGATATTCCCGATACCGACTCGGATTCTTCCACAGAAATCCTTCCTTTTGAAGAAGTTTCCCATGAAGACTCTCCGGCTAAACCTACTGCTGATGCCTCTGCAAATGAAGCTTCCACTGCGCACACTGTTAGTGGGAGTGCTCCAATTGGTGGAATTGCATTCACAAAGACATCGATCATCGATAATACAACTGCTTCTAAGCCTGCTTCTGAAGCGAACGAGCGGCTGGTGTTTGAGCCTGAGGAATCGGTAGATCTCTATGACACTGTTCATGAGTCTGGTCAGTTGGAAAAGATGGCCATGGAAATCGACACTAGTGCACATCAGGGCGAAGGATCTACTGGCAACGAGCACACAACCGTGAGTCTCATTTGCTCTAACCCACAGAAGCTTTCTTTTCTTCTGAACTGACCAAATTCACTTCTAGGCTCCTCTCTACCCCAACCTCCCACCTAAAAGACCAATCTTTCCCCACGGCGAGCCAGATCTCAGCGCCTCTGAACCTTTTCCCATCTACAGCGAGTCTTGCGAGGGCGAAGGCGAAGCTTCTCATTTCAACGAAGAAGTCGAACAAGCCTACGCATACGCACTCTCCAAAGTCGCAGACGAAAGAATCCGCTCGGAAGAAATGTCGTTCAGACACCCCAGTATGACTTCCTTCGCGGGCCACGGCCCCCATCCCAACATCTCTCCCAATGTCAATCCCGAATTCAATCTTCATCAGGGGCCTTCTGGCTGGCCTATAACTCCTGTCCGTCCTCGCACAACCTCGCGCTTCTTCCCTAGTGGTAACACTCCCACTCGTGCCCCGTTCACGACTCAGAATCCCTTGAGCAAACCCATCGTCGTGACCCATTCCATGCGCTCGAGCGAAATCCTCGGCCATACACATTCTTCTACTTCCGGGGAGCCTATGCTCGCGGCGCAGCCAAGCGATCTTGCCTCGAAGTACAAGAGAATGGCCCAGGAAGCTGTCCGTCGTGGCCGCGTGTCTACCGCCGACAAGAAGCACATGGCCTTCAACGCGATGACCGAGATGCTGCTCGATTCCGAGATTAACGACGAGCTGAGAAGCAAGTTCAGCGCCCTTTCCAACGACGTGCTTCGCTTGGAACTCGATATCTTTCAAACCCCCGAAAACTCGACTGGGTCGTTCCTTGGTCCGCAGGTCATCGAGCAGATTACTCCGATCGCTCACGCATTTATCGAATATCTCGGATTCTTGGATCAGACCCTCCAGAGGGAGGAACACGATGCCCAGGCCGTCAAAGCTGCCGTCGTCCAAGCTGCCTCTGATAATAAGGCCTCTCCTGAGATGAGATTCCGCGGTATGATCCGGCCTATCTTGAGGTATGTTACATATCACACAATTTCATTCTGTTCGATCTCTCATCTCATCCTTGTTAAACATCCCAACTAACCAAGTGATCTAGAAACTTGAAACGTCCTCGCCCCGCCGAACACCGTCTCCTGCAGATCTTCATCGACCTTTACGACGCGTACGTGTACAGCGACTTTTTGAATATCTATAACTACCAGATCATCCACGACACCGTCTTGTACGCCGAGCGCATGACCGTCTCCCGCCTTCTCATTTCAATATGGACCACCCTGCAGCGGACGGTCGACAGCTACAAGGCCATCATGGTGGTCAATGATGAGCTAAAGGCCCAGTTCATCAGTCCCGCTATGGGCACAGTCGCCAATTATCAGGCGGCCTGGGACGATGAGAACGTTGTCTACCAACAGGAGGTGGACGGGGGGGTTCGTCTGGGGGCCTAGGGGGGTGGTCTTCTTTTTTTCTTGGTTCATCTCTTTTATTCTTATTTTCAACTTTTACCTACCTGCTCTGCTGTCGTTGTCTTGGTTTCATTTTCTTTTCTTTCATTTTTGAAAACAAAAACACTTGGAAAACAAAATCATAGAAAAAATGAAAAAATTGTATGTGTCACCAAAAAACCTTCCATTCTAGTCACTGATCACAGTATATGCAAGCCCAAAGTGAGAGAAAAGTGAAGCGATATACACAGGTCTTTTGATACGGTTTCCTCGCGGATCAGAATCCAGTGAGGAATAGAATGAACCCTTCTTTGCCTTACAAGGTTGAATATGCCAATTTCACTATGCGGTCATTCTTGATGGTGAGTATATCAGCTACTGTGCTGTATTGGAAGTGCTAATTTCTCACCAATCGTTAGATCAGATATCGTCAGAAGATTGAGCTGATCAGAATTTCTTATAATCAAGACCATATCAACTCACATGACGATGAGTTAGTTTGATAATACTTCAAATCTTCAAGATAGTCTCAGAATCAGAAAAGGTTCAATCATCGAATACAGCAGACACATCATCCTTTGATCCAAATATCAGGATCTATATCACCGCAATTCGGACAAAGGGCTGTTCTTTTTCTACCGCATCCCCATATCTACCCCAGATTCTACATTGGGTTTGATCAGCCTGGGGCTCTGTTTAAAATGGCCAACCTAGCACAAGTCAAGTAAATTTGAATTCATATCAATAGCCTCACTAATATACTTCAGTAAACCGAATCAAGCCGTACTATCATGATACGCCCCCAACTTAAACAACTTCTTCGCATTCTCCCTACCAATCTTCAACCGATCCGTGCCATTCAACTCCGCATGATCAAACCACTCACACGCATCCGCAAACGTCTCAAACGGATAATCAATCGAGAAGAGAATCCGATCCGCCCCAACTTCCGCCATACAGAAGTTCAACGTCGTTGTCGAGAAATGCCCCGACGTCGTGATCCAGATATTCTCCGCAAAGTACTCCCGGATCGTCTTCTTACACGTCTCTGCCAATCCCAGCAGTTTCTTGCGGTCCTCGAACCAGTGATTGATTCGCCACATGTCGAACGGGACATGTTCGCCTAGATGGCCCATGATGACCTGCAGCTTCGGGTGTCGGTCGAACACCCCGTTCGTTACCATTCCCAGAACGTGGAGGCTGACGCCGTGCGCGAAGCTGAGCGGCGGTCCGACGAGCCATTTTCGGTCTGCCCAGAGCTTCTCGTAGATTGTGCCTGTGGGATTGCGTGGGTGTAGGTAGAAGGGGACGTCTAGGTCTGCACAGGTTTGCCAGAATACGTCCCATTTGGAGCTGTCGTAGAAGATCAGGTCGTCGCCGTCTGGGCCGGCGCGTTGTGTGTCGTTCACCAGGGCGCCTTTGAAGCCGTATTTCTCGACGCAGCGGCGGAGTTCGTCGGCGGCTTGTTGGGGGTCGTGCATGGAGAGCGTTCTGGAAAGAAAGAATCCCCGCACCGGTTAGTGTCGGCATCAATGCAGAGTCAGGAAGGATACTTTACGCAAAGGCTCCGAATCGAGTCGGATTGGCGCGCACTTGCTCGGCAATGTAGTCGTTAATCTCGACGGCCAGGTTCTGCGCCTCTACCGGGTCCCAGATATCTTGGACGCCTGGGGCCGTGTAGGAGAGGATCTGGTAGCCGACGCCGTGCTTGTCGGCATGCTCCACGCGGATCTTGTTGATGTCTGTGATTTCTTTGACGTGGGTTTCCACGTCGGTGGAGAAGAGACCTGCCCACCAGCGGGTCTTTTCTTCGAAGCGAGGCAGCGCGAAGGCTTCCTCGAGGGCGATCTTTCCCAGCATGACGAACTATATGGAATCAATTGGTTTGGGGAGAAAGTGAGATAGATGAATATGAACAGGAGATAAGACGCAACGAAGCAAGGGAATTGCGCCAGCTTTATAGAACTGGATTCGTGCCGACTTCCGAAAACTACATTTGGGGGTAACGTAGGAAGCAAGCTCCAGCACTCTCCTACCGTATAAAATGTTAAATTCTAAGAAACCGTCAACCCCAGGTTCCGAAGGAGAATGCGGGGAAGAGGACGTCATGGCGGATCTCCCGTCGGGTAGACTCCATGGGAAGTATAAATTCTACAGTAAATACCTAGCAGATCCGAACGGATCAGCTCATCCGTTCGGAACCTGAGTTCATTGTTCCAGTTGACATCCGACATGCAAGGAAGACCATCCGATAGAATGACCCCGCTTTTAGTTGCCAGAGAACCTCGCAGTCAACCGGTTCGCTGTCAATAGCCTTGCCTGGCATAGTATGGTTGATAGCACCTATCAAATGCATGGGTCTAAATGTCTATATATATACTCCTATAGATATCGACCAGATAAATGATCAGCTTGAACCCTCCACCCCCGGTCACACTTCTATTACAGCCTTTGTTATCCTCGATTCCACGCCCTCACGAGTGAATGCAATCGCCCAGCTAAGTCCAGAGACCACCTGCTGACCTGACGGGTTCCTCTTGGCCGGGTGAATACGAAGCACAATGCCTCCTTTGTCTGCCTCGACCCTCGCCCTGATGGCCCTCCCAGCCTCTCTTTATGCAGACGAACGGCTCCGCCAATCAGTCCTGTGCTGACCTCGAACCTCTTGCAGGAGGCTGTTCTGAAAACAGGAAACCAGGAGAAGCAAATTCCGACTCTAGAAGATGGCTGGAATCTTCCATTCCGTCCGCCCACGGGTGATTGCCCTGGAACCCTCCGTTCTGCTGGCAAGTCAAGTAGCGCAACGTCTCCCCTTGGCCTTGTCTGTCGCACCTTTCATCGTGAGATTCCTTGTTCTCCCTCCCTCATGGTTCGCCCTCTTCCTGGCCTTTCCTTGGTACTCCTTGCCCCTAATGCCCACTAATGTGAATCCATCCATACTTTTATCAGTCGCCCCGGCACTTCGGTTCTTTGTCGTAGTCGGCCTCCTTTGTTGATAGGTATGCCATCTACCTGGACACTGGCTGTCCTAAGACCTTGATCCCTGTACGGGCTTGCGACGATTATTGTTCTATTGCGCAAATCATTTCAGGGCCCCCTTCCCCCCGCGCCCTTTTCACATGTCCGTTTAATTAGCGTCATCCGTGAAGAATCCACACCGCGGATTCCAACTACTCGCTTGTGTTACTGTCCGTCCAGCCTTGCGCTACCATCTTCTGTGCCCAATCCAGCCATTGTCGGCAATCAACCGTTCAGATGTCTGGCAAGGACGAGATAGGGGTCTTCGGGGACCCAATCCCCGAGCATCACAACGTCGAATACGCCACGGATAAGGAGCATATCCTGCCTCGTCGCATCTTCGGGACGGCGGCCGAACGGGCCCGGCGCAATTTGAACGCGAAGCTGGCGAATCCGCTGGCGGGGTATAGTCATGAGGAACTGCGCAAGCAAGGCATCACTTTTGCCATCACCCATCAGATCGGCGACGAAGAGGATATCCGTGCGTTTGGCATCGGCGCTGTCCTGGCGCAGACGCCGGAGAAGGTCACTAATCTGCCCAGCATGACGGCGGAGGAACTGGCGGCTTTGCAAAATGAATTCACCAATCGCTGGTCCCAGCCGTGGACAATGTACCTGGTGATCATCTTGTGCTCGCTGTCGGCTGCGGTTCAGGGGATGGGTAAGTGCCTCGATTTATTTGAAGACGGGTCTCTGTCTCTGCTTCACGAGAGAGAGAAACAAGCTAATGGATGTCATGAATTAGATGAAACGGTCGTCAACGGCGCGCAGATCTTCTACAAGCATCAGTTCGGTATCAGCGGCAATGATTCTCGGTCGAACTGGCTGGTTGGCCTGGTCAACTCCGCTCCCTATCTATGCTGCGCCGTCATCGGTTGCTGGCTGACGGTGCCGTTCAACGCCTGGTTTGGTCGACGAGGAACCATCTTCATCACCTGCTGCTTCTCCGCGCTGGCCTGTCTGTGGCAAGGATGCGTGAATACCTGGTGGCACATGTTCATATCGCGGTTCGCGCTGGGATTCGGCATCGGGCCCAAGTCCGCCACGGTCCCTGTCTATGCTGCCGAAACGGCACCGCCAGCTATCCGTGGTGCCTTGGTGATGCAATGGCAGATGTGGACGGCGTTTGGCATCATGTTTGGCTACGCGGCGGATCTCGCCTTCTTCGAGGTGCAGGATCAGTCTGGAATCGTCGGCTTGAACTGGCGCCTCATGATGGGATCGGCCATGTTTCCGGCCCTCCTGGTATGCTGTTTCGTTTTCTCCTGTCCCGAGTCGCCGCGCTGGTATATGTCCCGGAATCTTTATGCCAAAGCATACCAGTCCATGTGCAGTTTGCGGCCCACCAAGATCCAGGCGGCCCGGGATATGTACTATATGCACACGTTGCTGGAGGCAGAGAACTCCATGAAGCTTGGGCAAAACAAAATTTTAGAGTTGATTGCCGTGCCTCGTAATCGCCGTGCTTTGATTGCCTCTGAGCTTGTCATGTTTCTACAACAGGTATTATCTCTCGCCCTCAATTCTTCCAAACATGGCTAACATTAGACCCAGTTCTGTGGTATGCCTCACCAAGCATAAACATCCAATGCTCCCCTATCTATACTAACAACAACCTCACAGGAGTCAACGTAATCGCCTACTACTCATCCGAAATCTTCCTCGAGACTACCAACCAGCGCAACGCCTTAACAGCCTCTCTCGGCTGGGGCCTAATCAACTGGCTCTTCGCCATCCCGGCCGTCTACACGATCGACACCTTCGGCCGCCGCAACCTTCTCCTCACCACCTTCCCCCTGATGGCCATCGCCATGTTCTTCACGGGCTTCAGCTTCTGGATCCCTGAGGACACACACAACTCCGCGCGCCTTGGCTGCATCGCCCTGGGAACCTACCTCTTCGGCGTCGTCTACTCCACCGGCGAAGGCCCCGTCCCGTTCACCTACTCCGCCGAAGCATATCCCTTGTACGTACGATCCTACGGCATGGCGCTGGCCACCGCCACGACGTGGCTCTTCAACTGGCTCCTCGCCATCACCTGGCCGTCGCTGCGTAACAAGTTCACCCCCCAGGGCGCCTTCAGCTGGTACGCGGGCTGGAATATCGTTGGCTGGTGGCTCATACTGATGTTGCTTCCCGAGACGAAGGGGATGACGCTGGAGGAGCTGGATCAAGTGTTTTCAGTCTCGACGCATTTCCACGCTGCTTATGGGCTGCGGCAGATTCCGTTCTTTGTGAAGCGGTATATATTGAGGAGGCCTGTGCAGCCGGAGGTTTTGTATGAGAGGGAGGATCTGTCGGCGGTGAATCCTGAGGCAGGGTTTAATACTATTTGATTCGGGCCTTGTTTCTGTTTCCGGTGTTAAGTGTTTCTTTCATTTTCAATTTACCTATCGTGTTGACTACGAGGTTGTAGGTATTTATTGATCCGTCCTCTTCATTTCTTCTGCTTCATTCGAAATGAGCTGTGATATGTTAGCTTCATGTCGGGGCGTTCTACTAAAAGGCAATGGATTGATAATGTTCTTGATGTGCACGTAACTCAAGTCATAGACCACAGATCCTAAGTTACAGGTTTGATCCGGGTGCAAGTCCCTGGGGAAGTTACCAGGTCCTGTGAATGCCGGGCATCAACGAATCATATACGGCGATTTACGGTCTCATGATAGCAAAACAGATCTTCTGCAAGTCCAAGTTGTCTCATTGATATAACTAGCTAATTCAAGGGATACAGCCTGGCTAAGGCCCTTTGTTTCGACCCGGGTTAAATAATCCACGAAATATCTAACAATGCATATACGGATCGAATCCTATAATCTTCAATGACAAGTTAGTCTTGTGTTTCCAACAAATCAATGCATGCAAAACAAATGTTTCGGAACTTCGTCAGACAGCAGTTGGTACGATTGTTAATCCGCATGGATAAATGCTCGGAACAGGTCTGTGTGAAATCTTTCTTCTTCATACGAAGTAGTGGTTGGACTGGATTTGCATCCATGAATGTCCCAAAGGAAGAGGGGAAAAGAGAGTCGCAGCTTACCTATTAAGGATGGCGAATGCGAATGTTGCAAGCTGAGTTAAGTGATGCGTGTTTAGTGAGAGGAGCTCGATCGAGGCTCAGTTGGAAGCATGAATCCAAAGCATTGAGAGACAATGTCTCCAGCAGAGGTGCAAAAGGAAGGAGAAGAAGAGCCTTAAATAGGCGTCGACGGAGCTAAAAAAGCATTCGCTAACGCACCAACCACAGGCGAGGGCGCGCGGAACGCGACAGGCCCGCCGTTTGCTGCGTTTGTTTCGCTTTCTTTGCGTCCCGCGGCGAAAAAAGTAATTGCGCTTTTTTTTTCCCGCAGGCATCATTTCAGCCAGGGCGCTTTGTTTTTCGTTTGTCGAGTATTTTCCTTCGTCTTCTTTTCTTCTATCAATCCTTGGCTTGTTTGAGTCTTTTTCCAGCCATATCCTGTTACCTGTCTCTTTTTACTGCAGGTTTTGTGCTGTGATATACCCCTTTCGGGTAAGTGATTTGCGTGCGGTTTCTACTTGCCTTGGTTGTTGTCGAATGAGGAAATATATAAACTGAAACGCTGACACCTTGGGACCGACAGACTTCCTACGACTTTTATTCCACATTCCCTCATCTTCGTTCAAATAATTTCATCCGACAAAATGGTCGACGCTCCCGAGAGTCCTAGGCCGCAGGAACAAAGTGTGTAGGAAACAAAACGAGACAGAAAAGCGAACGAACCGTTGGGGACTGCTCAATCCGGGGCTGCATCCAAAGGAAGCGTTGTGCAGTGCTGCAAAAGAATCGACTAATGGGTTCCTTCATTTAGCTCCCGCCAAAACTGGCTTCCAGAACGGCGTCCGAACAACGGGCCGTGCTTTCCACTCCCCCAACTGGCGCGTGAAGGGTGAAGAGAGCCCTAGCGGCCAGAGTGCCGGCTCCCCCGGCCCCAAGACCAGTACCTCGCGAGTCGCATTCAGCAAACCGAGTCCCCATGTCCCGCAGGCCATCTCGGAGGGACGCCGCCTCTATGTAGGCAACATGCCCTACACCGCCAAATCGGAGGATGTGCAGGCACTGTTCACGGCCGCTGAATTCCCAATGTATGACTGAGTGAGAGAAAAATAGAAAAAGAAGAACATATTTTGCCAAGGACGGTCCCCAACTGAAGTGTTGCTTTCATAGCGAGCGCATCGATATCGCCATCGATCCCTTTACCGGCCGGAACCCCTCATACTGCTTCGTGGACCTTGAGACGAAGGAAATGGCTGAGCGCGCGATGGTCGAGTTGGACGGTCACGATATGCTGGGCCGTCCTGTGAAGATCAAGCCGGGCGTGGTCAAGTCGCAAAGCGAACGGTCTCAGCAGCAGCAACAGCAGCAACCCCGGACGGATGGCTCCCCGCGTGCCCCCAAGACTTCCTCTCCCTTCGGTATGGACCGGTGGCGCCGTGACGACAGTGCCCCTGCTCCTCCCGCCGCTCCCGTCTTCCAGAGAACCAACTCCTCCGACTCGAGCCGTCGTCTGTACGTGGGGGGACTGCCCCGCGTGAGCGACCAGGAGTCGATTACCAGCAACATCACAAACTTCTTCAAGGGGTTCAACATGTATGTTCCGTCGGTGTTCAATGTGCGATCTATGTGATACTGACCTATCCCTCAGTGAGAACATCAGCAAATTGTTCAGCCCCCACCCCGCCAAGCGCTTCGAGCCTGGTGACCATTACTACCTGTTCGTCGACTTCGGCAGCGTTGAAGAGACGCAGGCTGCCATGGACGCTCTGAACGGCAAGGAGGGACCCTGGGGTGGTAACATCCGGGTGCAGCGAGCTCGCGGAGAGACCTGGAACTCCGAGGAGAGAAAGAACAAGTGGTCGAGCTCTCGGGAGAATGGGGCTGCACCTGCCGAAACCGCGGTCGATGCTTAAAGAAAGTAAGCACTATTTGCATTTTTGAGAATAACGGCCATTTGGAGAATTTTCTTGTTTTTTCTTGCATGGGTTTGGGAGTCAAAAAGGAGCAAAAGGACACAAAAAAAGTTTAGAGATCTGGTGCCTTCGATTCTCAGAGCGAGAGAAGGCTTTTTATTTGTTATGATTGGAAAAGCATCTGAACGACATGCATAATAGTCTCTGGTTGTTGGATGGATATAGCCAGAGGGCATGATATAGACTCCATCCCTTGCGGTATCATTGAACGACCCGGGAGGAGATATGGAGGACCGACTCTGGAATGACCATGATGATTTAAGCAATCCATAAGGACTTTGCCCAGTACTCCGTACCTTATAGACATCTAGAATCCGTAGACACCGATCACTAACTACTAAAGTAGACTACTAAGACTAGCCGACTTGTGCCGCGTCGATCATTCCGATCCAAAGCGCCGGCCGCGAGTTTACCCGACGAAAACGTCCGGGACATCACGTGGTGCGTTGTTTGAAGGCATTGTCTCCCAGTCCCTTCGAAGAATCCAATCTCCTGATTTTCCTCGAAAAGCCTCATCTCTGATCTCCATCTTCCATCCTGCATCCCCGGCGCTACCAGGGCTGGTCCACCGGCAATTCTTGCGTCTGTCCTAAACAACGGCGGGCCATCGGTTGATTTGCCCCGCGGCATGACGTCTGCGCTGTCCCTCGACTTCTTCACCGCATCGGCTGTTGGGGCTTAATGGGATCCAACCAGATCTCTTGTTCTTTTTCCCCCTTGCAAACGAATTCCATCCTGTGAGAAGACAGCCGGAACTGTCTGTTTTGTTCTCCGGTGAGAATTGTGTCGGTTGGAGTTCCGACAGCAAAGCAAAAGACAAAAAAAAAGGGAGGATTCCTCTCCCCGGTCTTACGCCATTAATTCTCCTTGACCCGGTTTTGGGTCCAATCTACTACTTCTCCCACGGCTTCCCCCCCTCCAAATTCCCTATTCTCCGGCCCTCTTGTCCGGTCGGTTTGTCTGGTCTTGGCCCGAGGTCCTTCGTCTCATTTTGCCTTTTTCCTATCTCGTATTCGTCTCTCGATTTTCGTTGCTAGTTGTCCATTATGGCGGCTGTTCGAAGGGGTAATGGCCACAAGAGCTATTTTGCCAGTGTAAGTGCCTGGTTTAGATGTTCATGATTTATTGATTGCGTTGTTCCCCGGCTTCTGGCTTCTGGGTCGCTCTGCCTTGGCAGCTGCCCACTACTTGCGTTATAGTCTGCCCGGTACTTGAACCAGGGAACCTAGTATACAACTTTTGTAACAGACTTTCTTCTTTACTTTTTTCCTTTTTGCTCTCTATTAGGTTGCTTGTTACTATCACTCATCTGCACTCCGTGCATACTCTTACTCTATCTGCCCGATTCGCCACACCACTTGACCATCCCGACCCTCCAGCAAGGAAAATCCCATCAAACCCCAGAATGCTGACTAGATTGCAGTCGGATGACACCAAAATATGCGTGGTCATGGTTGGCCTGCCAGCCCGAGGCAAAAGTCTCATAGCTGGCAAAGGTACGTTCCTGCCTATCCATGTGCATAGAGTGCACTTGTAGAATGTGAGACTAACGAAATCAGCCATGAGATACCTTGCGTGGGTCGGTATCCCTGCTCGCGTCTTCAACGTGGGCAGCTACCGTCGAAACAACACGCCACAGCCAACCGCCACTTTCTTCGACCCTCACAACAGCGAGGGCGAGAAAATGCGGCGAGCTGCCGCGGAAGCTGCCATGTCTGATATGCTCCGATGGTTTGCGTCAGGCAAAGGCGTCGTCGCCATCCTTGATGCCACCAATTCCACGAGAGAGCGACGTCGCTGGATCTATGAGAGCTGCTATGCGGCCAATGTAGAGACGTTATTCGTCGAGTCGATATGCGACGAGGAAGACCTAATAATGAACAACATTCTTGAGGTCAAAACCACGTCGCCGGATTACAAGGGGCAGGACCCTGAGGTTGCTGCGCTGGATTTCCGCAATCGAATCCGCAATTACGAAAAGGTCTACGAGACCATCGATGATAACGAGAAGCACTTTACATATGTGAAGCTCATCAATGTCGGCTCCACGGTAATCATTAACCAGATCAAAGACTATCTATCCAGTCGGCTAGTTTACTACATCCAAAATCTCCACATCAAACCTCGCTCGATTTGGCTGTCTCGCGTAAGTGATCCTCTGATGATGTGATGGAATTTTTGATCTAACACCCGCTTAGCACGGAGAGTCTGAGTACAACCTAGTAGGCAAGATTGGCGGAGATTCCAGCATCTCCGAGCGTGGAGAGGCTTATGCTCGAGCTCTTCCGGGTCTTCTGAAAAAGTCGGGTGTTCCCCCTAACACGAAGATCGTCATCTGGACGTCCACCCTTCGGCGCACAATCCAGACAGCTCGCCACCTTGCCGCCGAAACGGGTTTCGAGAAGCTGGAATGGAAGGCGCTCGATGAGCTCGATTCTGGTGTCTGCGACGGACTCACGTACGAGGACATTGCGCAGAAATACCCGGAAGATTTTGCCGCGCGCGACGAGGACAAGTACAATTATCGCTACCGCGGAGGCGAGTCCTACCGCGACGTTGTCATCCGACTGGAACCGATTATCATGGAGCTGGAGCGCAGTGAAAACGTGATCATTGTCACTCACCAGGCAGTCCTGCGTTGTATCTACGCCTACTTCCTCAACACGCCCCAGGAGCAGAGCCCATGGATGGAAGTGCCCCTTCACACGCTGATCAAGCTCACCCCTCGTGCCTACGGTACCGACGAGCAGCGTTTCAAGGCCGATATTCCCGCAGTGTCGACCTGGCGGGCCAAGGGGACTTCAGCGAAGCACCAAGATTATCCTACTACCGAACCGAAGAATGAAGTCCCCGCCACCAGTGCCTAAGATGTGCTATGCGCCTTTCATCCGCAGCATGCGCACGACACATCTGGCCCCGTTTGAGTCTTTCTCTCATACCCGCTATACCTGAGATCCTCTATCAATTCTGCAACTCAAGTAGAAACCCGGGAAACTATTTCACATACACACGCATTATATCACGACCTATCTTCCCAGCGCCGCCTCTTTTCCCTTGCGAGTCTCTTCATGTTAAAAGTTTGATTTCGGTTTCCGGCAGCATGTACAAGTGGACTGTCTGTCTGATTCATTTCCTGCATATATTATCAACCGTTGGAGGCAATTGCGGTTTATCTTATTTACATTTCCCACTGGCCTGAACCTTTATAACGAAGCTCACTTTTCCCGCACTATTGATGTTCTCTATAGTCATGGGGAGTGAGTTCTGCAAATGCGGCCTATAGAACTAATATATTCATCGCTTATATGGAATAGAGATAGAATTTCCTGTGCATTTCTTCAATTCTTGTAGATTGCTCACTGTTAAGTATATTACGTAAATCGTAGTGTAAATATTACTCCGAGGGCTAGAAAAGAATATTAAGAAGACAATAAGAAACAATTAGCAAAGCGGCCTGAATGACCAAGTCACATGAGCCGGCCAGCCGACCCCAAGTGGATGTGTGCCTGCATGCCTGAGCCTGACCGACCTTCCCCGACCGGGCAGGGTAGCGTCACCGGGAAGCTCTAGCTGTCTGTCGGGTCTAAGTTGTCTCCAACCTACACCGCAGCGAGCAAAGCCCACGCAACACAATCGACCACGACTGACGAAATGCCCCGCTTCTGCATCACCTAAGGGCCTCTTCTCTCGCGCTATTTCCCGCCATCTTTCCTAATTTTTACCTTTTTTTTCCGCTCCACGCTCGCCCGCCGCCCACCGCCTGGACATGACACGACTCTATCACCACGAACCCTCTGCACCGACGGCGCCCGGAGAGAGAAAGCAGAACGCAAGGCAACTCTCCCTGCTAAGCCATGTTATCGGCGTTCACGGCGAGGCCTCTCGTCGAGCTCAAGCCGCGCGATAAATCGAGGATCGAGTCGTTGCTGGCATATGGGGATAGGCTCCTCGTGGGCCTGAATAATGGCAGTTTGCGCATCTATCGCGTTAATGAAGTTACGGAGGATGAGCCGCGGCCTACTGGGGATGGGGAGGCAGATGCCCATGTAGAGGGAGATGGGCGCAATGGGAATATCCCCGCAGGGACAGGAGGGACACTTAAGAATGGAGATGATAAGGGGGAGAGGCCGGCGACGATGAGCTCGGTTGTTGGAAGGGGAGGGACCTCCGCCACCAACGCTGCGGCTCCTATTGCGAAGCTGAAACAGACGGATCTGCTGCGGGAATTGGAGAAGTTCTCGAGATACAAGGTTGAGCAGCTGGCGCTGATTAAGGAGGCGAAGGTGCTGGTTTCCCTATCGGGAGGATATGTTTCCATCCATGATTTGCAGAGCTACGAACTGCAGGAGCAACTGACCAAAACAAAAGGCGCCAGTACCTTTGCCGTGACGTCAAATATCTTCAATGATCCCGAGACGGGCGTTCCGTCGATTGTGTCGCGATTGGCGGTGGCGGTCAAGCGGAAGATACTGCTGTGGACGTGGCGAGACATGGAGCTGGAGAGCGAGACGGCGGAGATGACGCTGGTCAGCGGCATTAAGAGCCTGACGTGGGTGTCCGGGACGAAAGTAGTGGCGGGACTCAGCTCGAGCTTCGTGATGGTTGATATTGAGAATTCGTCCGTCACGGACTTGGTGGGACCCGGAAGCATTGGGGGTCTTGGGGGTCAGGAGACCGGGCGTCTGGCTGGGGTTGGCGTCGCGAGTATGAGCTACATTGGAATTGGAGGAGCGACGCCGAAACCGCTGGCGACCCGGCTCAGCGAGGGCCAGGTGCTGTTGGCGAAGGATATCAATACCCAATTTATCGACATCAATGGGAACTCCCTCGGCCGGAGACAGGTTCCATGGAGCCATGCGCCCGCGAATATCGGATACTCGTATCCGTTTCTACTGGCGCTGCATGACTCGTCCAAAGGCGTCTTGGAGGTCAGGAACCCTGAGACCTTGTCCTTGCTCCAATCCATTCCGCTGCCGTCGGCGACCCTCTTGCACATCTCGCAGCCTACAATCAGCTTGGCGCACGCCGGGAAGGGTTTCCTGGTTGGGAGTGACCGGACCATCTGGAGGATGGAAGCTCTGAGCTACGATACGCAGATCGACTCGCTCGTGGAGAAAGGGTATCTGGACGAGGCGATCAGCCTGGCCAACATGTTAGAAGACGCACTTCTCAGAAACAAAGAGGGTCGGCTTCGCGAGATCAAGCTCGAAAAGGCCCAAGGTCTTTTCAGCGTCCACAAATATAGTGATTCCATGGAGTTGTTCACCGAGATCTCGGCTCCTCCAGAGACCGTAATTCAGCTCTACCCTAGGATTATCGCCGGTGATCTCAGCTCGGTGAGCGAGGAGCCGGAGGGGTCGGAAGATGGCACGACGGACAGCCTGTCGAAACCTTCTGACGGCCAACCCCAGACGGATGGCGCTATCTCGGAGGAGCTGGCCGCTTCGAAGACCTTGACACACACCCCTTCCATGCGCTCCTTCCTTCGCACAAAGACAGACGATGGGAGCGACGCGGGAAGTATCCGCGGCAAATCCTCGGAGGATCCTCGAGCAGCAAAATCAGCGCAGGAAAAACAGCTTGAGTCCTCCGTGCGCGAGCTTCAGAGATACTTGGCAGATGTTCGCCGGCGGTTTCAGCGGTTCCTCAACCCTGACGGGACTTTGAAGGTGGTCGACCCCACGGTCGATGGAGCAGTGGATGAATTCACCGACTCCGTTATGAAACTACTCGAGATCACCGGGGATAATAAAGACCACGACTTTGGCGACCAGCTGCGAGAAAAGGCGAAGCTGGTCGATACGACCCTTTTCCGGGCGTACATGTTTGCCAATCCCCGTCTTGCCGGCTCGCTCTTCCGCATCGCCAACTTCTGCGATCCCGAAGTGGTTATGGAAAAGTTGGAGGAAACCGGACGGCACAACGACCTGATTGACTTCCTGTACGGTAAAAAGATGCATCGACAGGCCCTCGAGCTGCTGAAGAAGTTCGGGCAGGCCGACTCAGAGGAAGAGACAGCGCCGCAGCTCCACGGTCCTAAGAGAACCGTGGGCTACCTACAGAACTTGGCTCCGGACCAGATCGAGCTCATTCTGGAATTTGCCGAATGGCCCCTGCGAGAGGACCCCGACCTAGGCATGGAGGTTTTCCTTGCGGACACTGAAAACGCGGAAACCCTACCCCGGCATCAGGTCCTAGAGTTCTTGCAGAGCATCGACACCAATCTTGCCGTTCGGTACCTCGAACATGTCATCGGAGAGTTGAATGATATGACCCCTGATCTACATCAACGGCTCCTTGTGTTGTACCTAGAGCGATTGCAGAAGGATAAGACCAAGGAATGGCTGTTTCCGAATGAGAATAATCGAGCGGAGTGGCTGAATAAATTCCTTGAGATGTTGAAATCCAGCTCGCAGTATTCCCCGGCCAAAATCCTCGACCGGTTGGATCGCGAAGGTACGTATCACCTTGTATGGTCTAGTGTTTCTCGTCGAAGGTATTCTGATACATGACGTAGATTCCGAGTTCTTCGAAGCAAGAGCCATTGTCTTTAGCAAGATGGGACAGCACCGGCAGGCCTTGGAGATCTACGTCTTCAAACTGGAGGATTATGGTAAAGCAGAAGAGTATGTCTGATGACCAAAAGAGGGAGAAGTTAAATGCTAATTGTGTCCACAGATACTGTAACCATCTGCACAAATCGGAAGAAACGACCGCCACGGAGGCCAAGCCTCTCCGCGGAGCAGCGCTTCCCGACTCGGAGGTGAAACCATCTATCTATCTAACATTATTATCTCTATATCTCTCGCCTCCGCACGGATACCAACCCCAATACGGACCAGCGCTGGACTTGCTGGCCAAGCACGGATCCCGTCTTCCCCCCGGTTCGGCGTTAGAGCTGATCCCCGAGACCCTCCCGGTCAAAGACCTGGAATTCTATTTTCGCGGTCGCATGCGCGCGGCCAATTCGATGCTCAGCGAGTCGCGGATTGTGGCCAGCCTACAGAAATCGCAGAACATCAAGACCCAGGCCCAACTCTTGGTTGGCGAGGGGACCGATGGCAAATCTGCGCGATCCCGGCACGTCACCATCACGGAGGAGAGAATCTGTGGGATGTGTCATAAACGAATCGGAGGCAGTGTGATCAACGTGTTCCCAGAGTATGTATCTTCCTTTCTAGATATCCGATGACTTCTGCTGACTGTTCTCGAAGTAATACCGTGGTCCATCTTGGGTGCGCCAATCGTCTGTCTTCCCATTGATAAAGAGGAATTTTTTTTTTTTTTTTTTTTTTTTTTTTTTTGGCAAATAGAATCGGGTATGCGTGTACGGTATCGATGCCTTGATAATGATGTTGATATTTTTTTTTTCTGGTTTTTTCTTCTCTTGTCTTTTTCTGTTCATCCGATCTTGCGGCTCTGTTTCTCATGTCCAAACAACCCCAATTGCGTTGTGTGGAGTGGCGGGTGTATTCAGCATTGATACCCAGGATAGCGATGATATCCAAGGATCCAATATATAATTCTTTTCTTTCCTCCTTTTAATCTCAGTTCCGATCATTATATCATGACGAACCATTCATGCACGCATTCATTCATCCTCTTCGACCACCTCTTCTCCGTAGTTCTCTTCCTCCTGGGCTTCCTTGGCCGAGATTTTCTGGCCCTGCGCCTCCGCCAGCTTCTTGTCTTCTTCCATGCGCTCGGTCAGGAAGACGTTGATGTCGTTCTGGAGCGTCGGCACGAGCTTGCGCAGCTCGGAGAGATACGTCACTTTGGCTTGCACGTCCTGCGAGGGAGACGAGGCGAGGCGGTGCTCGAATGTGTGCGTCGATTGAGGGGCGGTGTAGACGGCGCGCAGGGGGGAGAAGGGAGAGGAGGACATGGTGGTTGTAGAGTTCGGATCAGTCTGGGAAATGGTTTTTTGTTTCTTCCGGGGTGATTGATGCATTTAGTGGGGGGGGGGAGAAGAAGTGCTAAGGAGGCAGAGAGAGCGCGAGCGAGAAAGAGAGAAGAGGGACGGAAAGAGGGACAAGAAGGCGGGGGGCGATCGGGAAGATTCCCAAAGATCGACACGGCCACTTTCGCTGCACTCGATTCGGTCGGAAGTCCAGACCGACACCGAGACTCTCCCCCTGTCAAGTTTCATCCATCTTCAATTCTTCGTTTTTATCATGGGCCACGGCTTCCCTTGATCGAGAATGTTACGCTCGCCCGTCTCCCCGGAGCGAGTCTCCAGATCTCCGGCTCCTCCTTCTCTCCCTCCTCCTCGTCAATCCTTCGATGACGAATTGGTTCGTCCCGGCTCCTCTGGTAGTGATGCCTCGTCCATTACGTCCAGTGTGACGACGGTCTCCGCTATGCCTGCGCCTCTGAATCTACATCATCCCTCCGGAGCCTCGTCCCCCCGGCCCCCTCGCACCTCGTCGATCCCCAATAGCGCCAGCGCCAGCACCACCAGCCTTGCTCGTCCCTCAGCCTCCTTCATGCCGCAGAATGAACCTACCAGCAGGAAGCCGTCCAGTCGGGCTCTCCCGCCAGAACTACAGCGTCATCGCTCCCGCCATCATTCCCAGGGCTTCTTTGAACCCTCCCTCCCAACCGCATCTACCCCCGAATCCACCCTGTCCGCGTCCAGGATCGCTGCTCAGGCTGCCATGTCGCAGCAACAGATGGCTGCTGCCGCTGCCGCCGCCCAACAACAGCAACAACAACAACAACAACATCCTCCGAAACGCCCGCCGCATGTAGTCTTCCCCCATACTGATGACCCCTCCAGACACCGACGGACGGGGAGCCTGTCGCCCCCGCCCCCTCTTCCTCTGTCGCAATCGCTGGCGCCCCCTGGGTCCGGTGGGTTGTCCGGACACTCGTATCAGAATGGGCAGCCGCAACAACAGCCGCATCCCCAATCGCAACATCACCCACAGTCACCGCAGCAATCACCGCAGCAGCAGCAGCAACAACAACAACAACAACAACAACCGGGAGGACACCAGCACGTGGCGACGACAGCGGCTAACCTCGTATTCCCACGACAACCGAGCTTGCAACCGCCCGGGTTGGAACCGGGCGACAAGGAGCACAAGCACAAGGGCGAGAAGGAGAAGTCTAAGAAGAAGCTGTTCTCGAAGCCTAAACATATCGGCATCAGCAGCAGAGACAAGGACGGGTTCATGAAAGACCGAGGCCTCCCGTCACCCAGCAAGATGGGGCTTCCTAGCGCCAGCGGACTTTCTCGCATCGTCAGTGCCTCGACGACTAGCCTGGCGGAGACGTTCCCGTCGAACAACTCGTCCATGTATAATCTGTCCAACGCGTCGGCGAGCACGGTGGTGCCGGCGGATAAAGCGACGGGCGGTGAGAAGGACAAGGATAAAGACAAGGAGAAGGAGAAGGACAAGCATAAGCATCACTTCCTGTCGCGGCAGAAGTTGAAACTGAAGGATCGTGGCGATGATCATTATAATCTGCCGCTCTCGTCCGCGTCGAGTAACTCCAAACCGTCGGATCCAAATGCCCCCCAGTCGCTGTACTCGTTCACTCCGATTTCACCTAATGCGGCGACGACGACGTTTGGCAAGTCCGTCAGCGGGTTGGATCTGCTACATGGCGGCCGGGCGCTGCGGGAGAAGAAGAAGGAGGAGAAGGCCATGGCGGAGTCGGAGCAGCAGGACTGGCTGGCCAATTCAACAACCTCTGGCACCACGCAGACGACGTTCGCTGGGCCTTCGTCGCTGGGAAGTTCGACGACGGGCATTCTGGCCGAGGCCGCCTTGCGGGAGACCCTGCAGGGATTTGGGTTGAATAACATGTCGCCCGAAGATGCGTGGGACTTCCTGAAGGCGAAGCTCTTGGTGATCTTTGACGGGGAGGACGTGCGCATCGCCATCGAGGACCTGAACAAGCTGGTGATGATACATATCCAACGGTGCGTGCAGAAGCGTATGCCCACAGCGATTGTCGATGATCTTCGAGAGTTGCTGGAAACGGGGTTTGCTTCTCTAAACCACACGCTGAACGGGGTCCCCGACGAGAAAATGGTTCCTCATTTGGTGCAGATCTGGATGCTGGTGTTTGGCACGATCCTTCCGTTCATCCAGGCAGTTTTCCTCCCACTGGACCTCGAATTCAAGGGCCACGGGACCGTGATGAATCCGCGCGAGGCCAGCGAGTTCTGGGCCGGTGCGTTGAACGGAGAGTATCCCGGCTGTGAGCTCGAAGTGCGCAACCTAGTTCTGATCGCCTTCCGCGACAAGGTCGTCCTCTTCCGCTACGACGGCCTCAAGGCGACCTTCTCGCGTCTGAGTCTGGACAACATCAACCTGGGCAACGCCGCCCTCAGCGTCACCACCAAGAGCAGCGCACACAGCGGCCGGCCGGCCACGTCTGCCTCCCTGGACGCTGGCTTCGGCGGCAGCTACAGCTCGCAATCCTCGCATCTCAACGCCGCCGCGATGGCCGGCAGCTACTCGTCCGATTCGATGAGCTGCAATCGCAGCCGCGCCGCCTCCAACACCTCGTCCAACCCCGACCAGCTCATCTTTCAATCCTTTTCCTCCCCGACGCAGCGACCCACCATCATCCACCGCGGCGCCGACACCTCGCAGGTCATCACCGAGACTGTCGGCCGCATGCTCCAGTGCGTCAGCGTCCTCAGCAGCGTGCAGACCGGTGACCACGCCCAGGAGAAGGTCGAGGTCCTCAGCAAGGCGCTCAAGCATAATTGGCTCGGTCGCGGCCGCACGGGTCGCGATCGGCGTGGTTTCGTGGGCGCTAAGATTCGGCCTACCATGGTGCCCCGGTCTGATAGTGACATGTCCTCGAGGGGCACGGGGGATTCGGATTTGCGTGATGGAAGGAGGGAGATGAGTGTTTTGTGAGTGCAGCATAACATATTTGGGTATCATCTCTTGTTCTTGTTCATGTTCTTCGTTTTTTCTTTTCTCTTTCATCTGGGGGCGTAACTAGATACCTCTGTGGCGTGGATGGTTGTCTTTTCTTTCTGTCTATTCCTTTTTATGCATTCAAGTTTGGGTCGATGAGGTAGGTTGGACATGGTGCCTAGGTACGAAGGCTATATGACCGTTATTCATCAATTAACGAGATTAGAAATGCTCAAATCGACATGATGACTTCTTACAATATACCTCGTTGTACGAGGAGTCTCAAGGCACATACGTACATGTCTGCCTGTATGCACACATACATCAATGTGTAGGGCTCTATTCCCTTGCAGAGATATCATTCAAGGCCTTGTACAATATCATGATGAAGGCGAAGCTGTCACCAGTAAGCTTTCCTGATCTCACTCAGCAAGTGACTCAGGCGCACCGGAGAGTGAATTTAAGATAATGGAACTTTCAGCTTCAACCCCCATCCCAAAAGCAACGCGAACGCGATGCGCCTGGACATGAAATTCACTCGCAGCCTCTCTGCACTAGCAGATTCTTCTCACTTCTTCTTCCCCCCGAACGCCGTCCTCATCCTACTCTCTCTCTCTCTCTCTCTCTCTCTCTCTC
>JANFQY010000101.1:0-103709 GCA_025592935.1 Aspergillus ostianus | reverse complement strand
CCCCCCCCCCCCCCCCCCCCCCCCCCCCCCCTATGTGCTGGATCATTTCGGGCTGGCCGCCCAATGAAGGCGTTCGTGTCTAATGAAGGTCTCAAGGGGGTGGTTGGGAGGGCATCGAGTGAATGAGCCAGCATGTCGAGGTGAGTGAATGGCCTGAAAACACCACAGAAAGCCAGGGAAGTACGATGGAGGAGCAAGCATTGAATAAGCCTATCAAAGTCCATCGTCCCCAGATGGCATCCCATTTACTACGTATTTCATTCGTTACATTATGGCATTCGTTCCCTCGTAACTGCTGTTCGTCTGCGACATTTCCAAGACACGATGCCTCAATATCCCACAGCCACAGCCACAGCCACATCCACTCTACCACCCTTTCTCGCTGGTTGGAGTCGGCGTCGCCATAGCCACGGCTGAATGGGGCACGGCTTGCATCTGCAAGTCCAGAAAGTCCGTGGGATCTGGCGGCGCCGGAGTCCAACTAGCGGTGCCGTCAATCAGAGGCACCAGGGTCACCGGCGGAATGTACCAGCTACGATGACAGACGCTCCAGGACAGGTCTATCTGGCGCACTGCCTCCGGCAACTGCATCCAGGGCACGTAGTCGTCGCGAACCATCGTGCACGTGTCGCCGTCGGCCAGGGGACATTGCGAGCCGCCGCGGTACTGCGGCCAAGGCACGACCGTTTGTGTGTACTCGCCAAGCGTCTGCGGCGCGAATTCTGCGAAGTTGAAGGGATATTCTTCGCCGATGGCCGGATATTTGGCGTTGCGATGACCGCGCATCGACACCACGTCCGTCGGGTGCACCGCGATCAATTCGTTCGAGTGATACTCGCCGCACTGATGGCCCGGGTGCCCTCGCCGGTTGCTCCAGGCATAGATTGAGGTGAATGAGATGTACACGCTGGGTGACTCCATCGTGTGCCCGTCCACCACCGCCGTGTTGGCGGCCGGAGGCGCGGTGCGCGTGGCCTCGATCGTGGTCCCATTCTGCAGGCACAGGTCGCCACCAGCCGTCTCGACCGGCCAGTAGAAGACAGTGGCCGTGTCTGGCAGGAAATGGCAAGCCGAACAGGGATTTTCCTCGGGATACTCCCTCGCCGGCGTTGGGCAAGACCACGGCGGGATGGGGCTGCGCGTGTCGCCGGTGCTCGACGTGCTGACGGATTCGCGCCAGGCACTGGAGCGACTACGGTACGTTTCCCAGATGGCCACGCAGTCCTCCTCCTGCAGTGTGCAGGTTGGCACGGGGGAAGGGGATCGATACAGTGTACTCTTTTCGCTGTAGGTGACGTCGAACGAGCTGCAGGGCCCCGTGCCGGGATAGTAGCCCGTGGCCATCTCGCGCGTGCCCAATGCGCGCGGAAACCCATCGCACAGGGTCGTCAAGGGCCCGGTATGTGTGTCGGACCAACGTTCAGCTGAGCTGGAGGTGCGACAGGCGCCGGAGCTACTGGGGTAAGAGCCGAAGGACGTCGTCGTGGCCGTCGGACCCAGAGATCTCAGCCCTCTGGACCGAGCATCATACTCAATCCACTCGGCATTGCAAGTCACGACCGATGCCCCAGGACCGTCGGTGGGCCCGTAGAGGTAATCGGTGGACGTGGGCCAGAAAATGGACGTGTTGGCCGTGATCAGCCACTGATTGCTAGTGGAGGCGCTGAGTACTATGCGACACGGGTCTAAAGTCAATATCCAGACCGAGACAGAGTGATAGGGAGCAAGAGAACGGGAACTACTAACCAGGGGAGCCCAGCACTCCCAGCAAAGGGTATAAAATTAGAACGACTCGCATGTTGGCGATGTGCGATGACCGTCTCAATGGGGATCTGACCTGGATGGGATGATTTCGAATTTATATCTTCCTACGGGATTTGGGACAATCCTCAACCAAATTCGTTCAGCAGATATTTTCTTTTCTTTTCTTTTCTTTTCTTTTTATCGGGATCGGGACTTGTCTCGGAAGGGCGGATCAACCGCCAACTAAAATCTGCATCCATTGGCCGCGATTCAGATCCATGCAGGAGAAATGGGGAAATACGAGCCACAAATGTGCCTTCACCACACTGACCGGCTGGGCCAGCCCACTGCCAGGTCCATAGCAATTGCAACCGACCGTTCTGGCCGCTGATTTGCCTCTTTACAAGCCCGTCCGCCTCAGTCGCATCGATCGAGAGGGGACAGGTTACACTACAGGGCCATTCGGCGGCCTGCACGACGTCAATGGAGGGGAGACTCTCCTGAAGCAGTCTCACTCGGGTCTCTATGCTGTACGGGGTAGACCCCCGGATCATTCCACCGGGAATAGGGCATGGATGCGCACGAGCCTCGTTGCCGGACTTAGGCTTGCTTTGCTGCGTGACTCTCGAATTAAACGCCTTGAATCAGGGATATGAAGCCAAGGGTAGGAACCTCACGCTATTTTCATTCCTCCCATGAGTCAAAGATTGGAAGAATACGAAAGAGTCTAAAAGATAAAAGTACAAGCAAGTCAAGGCTGATAATCCAACGCCTCCCATAACCCCCGACTCCCGCTCCCTGCACGAAATCAAAGAAATCAAACATGAAATGGTAATCGGAAATCTCAGACAATAAGCAACCGAATAACTAATCTTACAAACCCATTCTTTATCCTTCCACCAATGGCTTCTGCTCCGCCAGGTCCGGGGATGCCGGCGACCCCTCGTCCCAGTCACATCGACAGTGTTTGGCGCGATAAACCAGGATGGAGATGAGACTGGCCACCGTGCCCAGGGATTGAAATCCCACCGCCGCCCAGGAGAGCGCCAGAAAGGCCTTGCTGTGGTCGGCCGAAATGCCCTGATCTTGCCCGGATTTATTGATGAGGCTAACAAGCTGTGCGGAGATGACGTTCGCAATGATAGACGCGATACCGAGACTGATCATACTCGTCTACCCGAGTTAGCTGTCATTCGCACTGTGCTGCCATGGGGACCCGGAAGGATGAGACTCACCAACAGCACGAGGAACTGAATCGTCGACGGCGGCGAGAGCGGCGACGCGCTCCACATTGTCCACAGACTCACCGCGATAGACACGCCAGCCCCCGTCGTCCCGATCACGTATAGTACCGACATGGCCTGGCCGGTCGTACCCAGGGCGTCGAAGTCGTCGTCGACCCAGCCAGGCCAGTCCATGCCTGGCAAAAGGTCATCCGGCCCGAGACCCAGCGCCGTGGCAATGGCCTCTCCCGGGTTGAAGGTGAAGAGAAGACCGCGGTCCGAGCAGTCGGTCAGTTTCGTCACGATGCTGGTCGCGTTGGTATCTTCTGTAACGCACTCCTCGTTGACTCCCTGGCAATAGGAGAGGAGGTACACCTTGAAGAAATCGGGAACGCCATCCGGAAGGTCCGTGTCAGGCAGATTCAACTAGAATTAAAGAGCCATCAGCCATGAGTGACGGGCGGGAAGCCCTGGGAGAGCGGTACCGTGAGCAAATCTGCTTGAGGCAAAAACTTTCGCTGCCTGCCGGCGAAAAGGAGAAGCATCCCCAGAATGAAGCTAATAAACGAGGCGACGCTGGGCAACAGGCGAGGCAGGCTGACCTGCGCCGGGGCATATCGCGGAGGGGACATTGTGGCGTAGAGAAAGTAAATACAAGATTACATCGAAGTTCAACAAGGAACGTCAAGATGAACATCCGCCAGGGTTCATTACGATCTTTATTGCCGTGCATTGGGGAGGCATCGCCATCACGAAGCATCGCCCGATCTGCTTGCGGCTGTGGGACTTGGGAGCTCTCGCGGTAGCATTCCTATGGCTACGGATCCCATCTCCGTATTAAGCGTTCTCCTCTCCTCCGTTGGTCTTTGTGACTGGAATGAAGGGGTACCAAGCCGGCGGGTCTACGCGGCGGCCCGAAGGTGGAGGGAAGAGGATGGACCGAGAGACCGAGCAGGCGATTGAGCAATCGAAAGAGAGATGTACGAACTAGGGCAGTGAGTGGAAGTCTGCCACCGTCGGGCATGTACGCAGGCAAGGTATTGTGTCCGTTATAGGGTTTGATTAGGGCTTATATTATCACTTCAGGCGATTCCGGAGCCGATCCGAGGAGACTGGGGTTGCACGGTATGCTAACCAGCCTCCCCTCCCTCTCTGTGGGTCTCTGTCGTCCTCGACTGAGATCATTTCAAGGGCAGTCCCGGCCCCTTGCAACCGTCGGCCTCCTCAAAATACCAGTGATGGGCGTGGAAATCTGTGAGCAATGGCAGGCCCGTACCCGTGTTGCCCTTCCAGTTCACAGTGCCCTCCAGCACCTGCACGTCCGAGGCGGCCACCGTTGTGTTGTCGCCCGAGGTAATCCAGTACTCGGGGCTGACGTGCTTATAGCCCATTCCCACCAGCGGCATCTTGGGAACGGGGTCATTCTGGTGCGTGAAGCGGTAGTTGTTCTCCTGCTTCGTGATAAACTCGGCCAGCTTGCCGTTGCCCACGCGCGGCGAGGCGTAGGCATACAGCGCGGCCTGGTAGCCCTGCGTACGTAGATCAGCCGCCGCCACGGTGGCCACGGCGGCGCCGAGACTGTGACCAACGATGACGACGCGATAGTCGGCGTGTTGCTCTGTCAACCGCTTCAGACTCGCCACGATGTCATTCTTCGCAAAGGCCCAGGAGCTCCAGAAGCCTGCCTCAGCCAGACAGCCCGTGCAGAGGCCCGGATCCACGAAGGCGAAGTTGACATCGGCCAACCAATTGCGCACTGAGTAGGAGCCGCGGAAAGAGACGACGATGCTGGAATGCGAGTGGTCGACAGTGACGAATCCTGCCGTGTCACTGAGAGTCGTACTGTGGCAGATGCGTCAGCTTCAGTTCTCTGGCCCAGCGACAGCGTCCCTTCCTCCGGCTACCTCTTACTTGGAAAACTCAATGTCGGTGACAGCACCAGCCGCCTCGACGTCAGGGCAGTTTCCGGCCCAGCAAGTCAGCTTCGTGCCAGCCGGCGGGGAGTAGTTGTCCTGACAGTAGGCGGCGGCGGCGTACTGCACCCAGAGGGCAAACTCGTCCAGCTGAGACGAAGGCACATCTACACCCGATCGGCAAGTCAGTTCAGAGAAGCTTCACGGACGACGGGGTGTTCGTTCATGTACCTCTGGCGGTGATTGTCGGATATGCGTAGCCCAGGGTAGCCGCAGACAGCACGGTCAACAGGCGCGAAACGGAGTACATGATGCCGGACAAGATGGAAGATTACAAGCGCCCTGTCAGAGTAAAATCAGGTGGCCGATATCTCCACGACAGGCCGCCCTTCCAATTTAAGGCTTTTGCTTCGGGCTCGGAGCCGGATGAAACAAGACATGCCAGCGCCATCTGAGGATCAACGGACTCCACCGTCGCAAACCTCGGCATCACGCGGGGAAACGACGTGTCTGGAAGGATTCCGGCTCCCAATTGAGTCTGGGATCGTCGGGCGAAGCCTTGACTGAAAGGAGTTTACTACTGATTCCGAGCGGTCGATCGATCAGAGGATAGGGCGAACCATGGACACACCCGCCATGGATCCAGGAACCACAAGCAAAGTACCAATCTACAATCATCATACATCAGTACTCACTTGGGTCTCAAGAATTGGCCTTCACGGCCCTCCGCAACAGATCTCAGTATGGAGTTAATATGCTGCCCAGAAACTGAAAACTGGGGACGAGGACAGACCAAAGCTTCTTCCAGGAACCATCGATCGCTTAGGGCTGGTCTCCACCAGCTTCAATGGACAGCGCCAATTACAAGGCCGCCGCACGACGATCCCTTCTACTCTGGCGGGCTGGAATGGAGTCGGAGAATCCTGCATTCCACCGACACTCCGCCTGGTCTCGGACTCTTGCCTCTGTTTGGAATTGGGTGCGCTGACCGCATGGGGTTATTGTGAATAATAATAACGCATGGTGAAGTCTTCACATGAAGACCAGCCTCCATCCGTATCCGACGGTCCGGTCATTTCTTGATGTTGTCTGCCTTCTACCGTGTATTATCATTGTCTATCTTGTCGTCTATTACTGATTACCGATTACCGATTATGTAGTTGTTCGAGATCCTCATCCGATCCCGGAGAGTCCTCGGCCTCCTTGATTGATGCATCCTTTTTTTTCATGCCCGCTTGACGCCGTCATCCCCGGATGGTGCCAGCCGGCTCTTCCGGCGCAGACGCGGCCCAAAGATGAGGAAGAGCACTGGAATAGGAATCATCAGCACGGCGATGCAACCCAACAGCGTCCCGGCCCACTGTACACCCAGATTATTGAACATCTGACGCGTGAAGAGTGGAAAGCAGGCGCCGACCATCGATCGCATCATTGTATTCGCGGCGAACGCCGAGGCGGCGCTATTGGAATGTTAGCTGCGTCCGGTGCGTTCTTTTTTGCTTTTGGCCTCTCTCTCTCTCTCTTTTTTTTTTTTTTTTTCTGTTTAGTTTTTTATTTTTCTTTTTCTTTTTTTGTCTCCCGCCTCCCTCCTCTCTTTTCGTTTCTCTAAGGGTGAAGACTCACAAATTCAGATACGAATCCAGTAGGTAATTAAACCCCTGCATGAAAATCGATGTGATACCGAATCCCACCAGCACGCCGGCGGCCGTGGGCGCCATCCAGTGAATGGATGGATCATAGCCCGTCCAGCCAAACCTGAATGTAGTCCATGAGTATGGGTTTGCTCTTTGCAGGGAACAGGGGAGATCTTACCAGAACAAGCCGCCGGAAAACGCCACGCCGCCCACGATGCAAGGCGGAAGACGCCATTCAGGCACGGGCACGTTGTTGTTCGCCTCCAGTTTGCGCGCGTACGAGGGCTGCAGCGACAGCACGAACGTGCTGCCGGCGATCTCGCCCAGGACCAGGCCGATGAAGGGCAACCCGCCGACTCCGAGGCCCATGCCGTGGACGTCTTGGAAAATGATAGGGTAGGCCGAGAGCAGGGCATACGCCAGCCCGTAAATAAACGACCTAAGGAATCAGAGTCAGCTTGGGGCAACCCCGATTGACACCGGGCCAAGGTAACCGTACATATACAAAGTCAGGAGAAAGGCGATCGGCTCGGTGAAGAGGATACGAAATGGACGAGCCAAGTTTTTAGTGACCAACTCGCGGAAATCGATCTCCAACTCGTCCTGCCGCGCGTGGATGCCCCAGTTGCGCGTTTGACGTCGCAGGATGGACGCTTTGTGCGACAAGACCACCGGAGCGTATGTCTCCTGCGCGAAGAGCACCATCAGGGCCAGGCTGAAGAATCCTACGAAAGCGGGCACGTACAGCGTCCAGCGCCAGCCCAGGTAGCTTTCCGCCGTGAAACCGCCTACGAAGGGCGCGGTGAAGGGGCCAGTGAAGACACTCATGGTGTACATGGCGATGGCAATCCCGCGATGGTGGTTGTTGAACAGGTCCGACAGACTAGCCGGTACCAGCGCGATGACGCTGGCGGCAAAGAAGCCCGAGAAGAACCGAGTTAGCATGATTGTTTGCGTGTCCTTGGCCGTGGCGCAGGCGATGGTGAAGATGTCGAAGCCCAGCATGCCGATGACCAACGGCCAACGCCGTCCGATCAGCTCCGAGGCCGGCGCCCAGATTGTCGGACCGCCCGAGAAGCCCAGCACGTACAGCGTCGTGCCCAACGCTGCGACTTCCTGACCGAACCCGAACTCTTTCATGACGCCGGGACCGGCCGTGGCGAACACGGCGCTGGCATACGCGGTCGCCAGGGCACAAAATGTCAAGAGCGAGGCGATCATTACTCTGCGGACAAGCTCAGTTCACAGCTCCACGATCAGTCCCTCAATCCCCTCCTCTCGGGCTGAGGGAGTCTGCCGGTTGACATACCGTTTCTTCATGGGCCAATTTTGCGGGTGCATGGGGTCGTCGGCGCCCTCGAACTCGACGACGAATCCCTCTGACTCGGGCAGAGACGGCGGATACGGCTTGCCGGCGCCCATAGGCAGCCATCGGTCGCGCGGCGTGCGACTTCGACTCGATCCCACGGTCAATTGCTGCTGTAACCGATACGTATGGATACGCTCCAACTCGAGCTCGTGTGCGGTGTCGCCTGGCCGATCATCGCCGGCGTCAACCGACGATCGCTCGACATCGGGATCGGACTTTTCGGAGGATGGACTCATGATGCTGACCGAGAAAGCTTGTCGAGGACGATGGATGACCGAGCAGCGAAGAAAATCGTAGGAAACAACAGCGTCCTTCTAAGATTAATAAGACGACGATGGCGTCTTCACCCGACCCTCATGACGGAAGGCAGTCAAGCTTATGACTGGTTCTGCCGGCATAGCGTCTTCCCCAAAAGGCGCCGTCAAGACTGAAGAAAGAAAAAAGAAAGGACAAAAAGTAGGCAAAGCATTGGGGGTCGGGTTAACAGAGCCAATCATTCCCTCGGACAGGCAGTCCACCGTGGTTCAATTCCGCGCTTTGGACGCCGGTGGATCTCGTCCAGTCGGATAGTCGGCATGTTCAGACTCGGGGGGAGCCAAAGGAAAGAGAACAAAGCTTGGGTCGGGGTGCTAAATGCTTATGCTAGGGATAGGTCGGGCAATTGCGAGGAATTGGGAGGATTTGGTGCTGGTTGTTGCATCTCTGTTCGCGGGTCTCCTGACTTTGCCAGCCCTAACTCAGAGTCGCGGACAGGCCGATTTCTCACGTACACCGTACTTCAGGAGCACTGTCCCTCGGTGTACTCTCGTCTCTCACTCTCAATCTTCCAGTCTCTCAGCTTGAGCCAAGCGAGCTGCCCGACGGAAAACATTCCGAGCCATCCAGTAAGTGACGCCACTGCGACCCACCAGGTCCTCTTTTTCCGTTTGCGTCGGTTTTGGGGCCAAAATATTCAGACTTTTTTTTTATTTATGGAAAGAATGCTGACCTGCCCTGGCTGCTCCGTTGTCTCTATTCTTGCCAATCTCCCTCCATCTTCACCACCAGTCGCCCTCGAAATGCCCTCGATCGATATCGCTCCGGTACCCCAAGAATCTCCGCCCGACCGACGACCGTCAGCTGCGACCGAATGCCATGACGATGCACCGTCCGCATCATCTCCTCCACCTCCTCGCAACCGGCCACATAGCTGCCTCGAATCACCAGCTCGCGGAAGACGATGGGAAAAGAGTCGAACTGCCACCGCTGCGCCGGCAGTCCCAGCAGGACCGCCACGCCACCGACCCGTAGCAGCTCCAGGCTCCAGGCGTTGACGGCCAGCGAGTCCACGCAGTTGATCACCGCCGCCAGTCCTTCATTTTCCGTGTGGGCGAGGATTTGGTCGCGTGCATTGTGTGAGGAATTTACAAGAAGATCTGGTTGCAGGGATACGGACGCCTGGCTTGTCAGCTGCAGGCTCTCGTCGCGATTGTCGATGGCCACCGTGCGATACCCCAGCGCTTTGGCAAACTGCACGCCCAACTGGCCCAGTCCTCCGATTCCCAGGATGCCTACGGTGTCCCCCGGTTGAAGGAACGGTCGGGCCTTGACCAATGCACCCCAGACGGTTGCCTACGTCGCGTAGATAGCGCTGGTATTAGCCATCGTAGCCGTAGACCTCAACACTCTCGTACAGAACTTGAACAATCATCAGGGGAGGCAAGGAAAGAGGGCGGTAAGACTTACTCCAGCACACAACAACGGTGCGCCCTGCTCAAAGGAGACCGAGTCCGGCAGGGCGACGGTGGTGGCCGCGTCGGCCGCCATGTATTCCGCAAAGGCGCCGTCGTGCTGGAATCCCGCCGTCTCGCGACGCTCGCAAAACCGCGCATCCAGTCGGTGCCATCGTTGCCGGGCGGCGTGACAGCCGGCACATTGGTCGCAGGCGTTTTTGAAGTTCAAGATACCCACTCGATCGCCGACCGTCCAGCGACCCGCCGCGTCGCCCGTCGCCACGACCACGCCGACGGGCTCGTGCGAGGGGATCATGGGAAGTGCGCTCTGCATCTCGCCGTGCAACACTTGGGCGTCGGAATGGCAGTATCCTGCAGCCTCGATCTTGACCAGCAACTCGTTGGGTCGAATGCGGGGGACTGGGACGCGTGTGATCGTGTACGGTTGATCGAACTGGAGCCGTTAGCTCGCCGGTCTCGTCACCGACGCAATAACCACGTACTTTGCTGATTTGAGCTGCCCACATAGTCTCGGAACTGGACTCCATCTTGCTTGCAGTGTCTGGCAATCTTTGTCGAGAGGGACGACGCAGTGAAGCCTTGTGAAGGCTTGCGATGCCCCCCCAAGTTGGAGAAGTTGGAGATTGGAGCAAGCAGCGTTACCCCAACACCGTCATCGATCGTAGTTACTCCGTAGGCATCTTTCTAAGACTTTCTTCCAGTCGATCTGCAGGCCAGATCGAGACGGAACCTATGACTATTGGGATATATTCTGTAGCTGAAGGGCAGGGATCCACCGGGGCTGAGAGCAGAATCAATAGTTCGTCGCCCTTGCATCGGGTCGTGAACCTACCTATATCAGGGGTAAGAGGCCACCCGGGAGAAGGGCTGTTCGCGGGATTCGAAATCCAAGTGTCTACTTACCTCGCCTCGATCACTCCCCGTCATGGCCATCCTCTCGCGTGTGCGGCAGTTTGCCGGCTACACCATCGCTCTGTTGCTCGCCACGAGTGTCTCGGCCTCCCCGGTTCTCTCGCGCGATCTAGAAACAACCACCGTCTTCCAGTTCGAAACCAACGGCACTTGGATCGAGAATATCGCCATCCGTCCCGGCGGTGACCTGCTGCTGACGCGCATGGACGAACCTGAGCTCTGGACGGCTAATCCGGTCGACGGCACGCGGTCACTGGTGCATCGGTTCAACCAGGCCACCGCGCTGATGGGCATCGCGCACATGCACGACGATCGCTACGCCGTCGTGGTGGGAAACGTCACCATCGCTGACATCGGCCAGCCCACGCCGGGTTCCTTCTCGCTGTGGGCCGTGAATATGGCTGCCGACAGGCCGCAGATCAGTCCGATCGTGGCCATTCCCGAAGCTGGCTGGTTGAACGGAATGACACGCCTAGACAACGAGTCAGGCACGCTGCTGGTGGCGGACTCCGTCAATGGGGTCATCTGGAAGGTCGACCCCTTGTCTGGACAATATGAAGTCGCGCTCTCGGGTCACTCACTTGAGCAGAATGGTCAGGCCCTGGGGGTGAACGGCGTCCATGCGGCAGGGGACATGGTGTACTATACCTCCAGCTCGCTTGACTCGCTGTTCCGAGTGGCCGTGAATGCTCAAGGGCTGGCCACAGGTCCGGTGGAAACCGTGGCTGCCAGTGACTCCTTGCCTGACGACTTCGCTCTGGCGTCTGACGGGACCGCATATCTCATGGCCAATGTGGACAACCAGGTCCAACGCGTTTCCTTGAGCGGAGAATTGTCCACGCTCGCCGGAAGCAAAGACTCCTCGCTGGTGGCAGGTCCGAGTGCCGGTCAGATCAGCGCCGATGGGAGCGTTCTGTACGTGGTGACCTGTGGCGGACATATCGCTCCTCCACAGGGAAAGCTGGAACCAGCCAAGGTGGTGGCCATCAAATTGTGATCCAGGGAAAACTACAAGACTGTTGTTGATTCAACATATAATAAGATTATTCTCGATGTATGAGACAATTTCTGTCCATGGGGCCGGACGATGTACTCATGTTCTGCTGTAACCTAAACGCGTCGGGACTGATATGACCTGTGTATTTCTAGATATTCAAAAGCCATCCGGCTGTCGATCATTGTAACGATCAAGTCTAGCGCTCGAGCGGAGCAATTTCGTCCACCAGATGGTCGTGGGTTACGCTCATATCGACGGCCATGAGTTCAATCGACCACCAATCACCGAGGTCAAGGTGCCTACAGCCTCCGATCCCAGGTATGAGATGGCCTTGCCCTTGAGGTCCATCAGCGGCACGGTCGTCGTACGACAAGAGTCGGGGTTGGCGACCGCGTGACCGGCCAATCGATCGGAGAGCCACTGTAACGCGTTGACCGATCCGAACACGGCCGTGGTCAAATGCTCTGCAGCTAGGATGCGGTGGTACTCAATGCTGACGGACTCATTGCAGTAGCCGTGCACCAGCTCGTCCGTGTCGGCAATTGGGCTGATCTCATCCAACGCGCCCTTGTAAACGTACATCGGCACCCGGGGCACGCCCGCCGAGCCCATCTGTCCGGCGGAACCCAGGATGGAAGAGGGCACGGGGTCGGCAAACGAGGCCTTGCCGCGCGAGAAGTAGCGGAAGATATCGTTAAACATACCTCCCGCGAATTCACCCAGCACGCAGCTGTCGGCAGAGCCGTAGAACTGGTGTCGGCTGGCCTCGATCAGATTCTCACCGAGCCATCCGTGCAGCTCCTCGTAGGCCTTGGCGACGCCGATCATGATGACGAAGGCGGCGCCCGAGAAGGGACCCATGTTGATAGTTTCGATGGCCGAAGTGAGATTGGGCAACAGACCGCCAATCGCCGCGCCTTCGAAGCGCAACTCGGGTGCGTACGAGGGTTGCAGTTCGGCCGCCCACTCGCAGGCCAACGCGCCTCCGGAGTATCCCCACATGGCATATCGAGCGTCGTGCGACAGTCCCAGCGCCGGTGCTTCGCGCAGGGCGACGCGCACCGAATCTAGCGTCGCGTATCCCGCCAGGTATCCCGCCGCAAATTGTGCGTCCAGACCTTCGTAATCGGAGGTGATTACCCACCAGCCCTGTTGTAGGGCGGCCGACAGCTACGTGAAGACAGTACTTGTTAACCGATTGGTCAGGGGAAGGAAAGTGGTTTGACGGTTTGCGCGGCCGGAGAGAACTTACAAAGGCAAGGTCCATGGGCTGCGTCATGTTGGGCATTAGATCGCCATTGCCGTGGGAGGAACCGTGACGAAGAGTGTAGGAGGGACTGCAATCCGGGTTGTTCGCATCGTAGAACGTCTCGTAGGCCAGCAATTTGCTGGGGTCCGAATTATGCGGCTCGATCAGGGTGGCTGCGGCGGCAATGGGTTTGCCCACGCTGTCAGTCGTGCGATAAAGATACTGATGCACCGATTCCACGGAGATGGGCATGCCCACCGGCGTGTAGGGTTCCAGCTCATTGGCAACCTGGCGAGCACGGATCGTGTCGCCGGGTGCGTATGCGCTGATGTTTTTCGGTTGTTGGTACCAGGGATCTTGACTAGGAGGCACAAGGGCCGTGGTCATCGACGTCAGGCATACTGCCCACAGCCCTGCACGAAGCAGACGGGCGATCATTGTAGGCAAATAAAAGAAACGAGTGACGGAGGTGAGATTTGAATGACAGACTATGGGTGAGAAAGCCACGCGGTTGCCGAAGAACCAGGAAGGTCTACGGGGTCATTATGAACAAAAGGAAAAGTGAGTGCAGGGAACAGGAGCCTCAGGGAGAGCAAAAGTCTTGGACATAGGCGAGCGTGGAGCCTTTAAGCAGATCGATCAGGTAGTAGTCGAACTCAAACAGGCTGGTTTCGTTGAGGTCTTCAAAAGGCTTCCAAGTTGTTGTCTCCACAAAGGGCCATATTTTGATATTTCTGCATTGGGTGTAACCGATATATGTCCGTCTCGCTGAATCAGAAATTCCATTGTTGGTCCTAATGACAGTGGTGAATGACCGTCAATGCCCAGTCAAGCCGAGCGAGAAGACGACTCAAGGCCTCATGAGACTCTCGAAGTCATCGCCAACCCGGTCCACTCGGGAACTGACCGAGTGGATCTTATTTTAGATTGCGTTCCGCAACTTTCCACGATCTTCATGCCACTAAACGCGTTGCAGGAAGTGATCTTCTTCACCCGTGCTGATCTGTGTATTGGTTGGGCTCGTGTCCCTGACTCGAAGGGTTGAACAACCTGTGCTCGATCGATAGATGTTCGATAGTCAGTTTGGAACCTTTGGGTGGTCGATTGCCATCCCTCCGACTCCACTTAGTCTTTCCAAAGCAGAAAATAGAAGGAAACAAAAAGAAGGCAGAGAAATCTGATCAGGAGTTTGTTGTACAAGTGAAGCACATTGTGTAAATATGTACGAGGACCACATAGTGTTGTTGGCTAAGAGATGCGGTTTCATCACCACGGTCATGCCAACCTTGTAGTAGATCGCTTTTCCCATCAGATCAGGGCCAGGCGATAGCGCATCTGACCGGCAATTACTGAGCCTAGTCGGCCGCTGTGCCAAGGACAGGGTTCACAATGCTGATCTTTTTGGCCACGAGCCTCTTGCCTTCGTTATATATTCCCGGCCCCGACGAGGATATCGCCGGAACGTTTTCACACTACGCAGTGAACACAACCCCATCGACTGTCCCTTCATGGCTGATGAAGGAAGTATGCTCATGAAGCCGGAATATTTTCCGGACAGAACGACACGACATGTGAAAGACCTGGCGTCGCTCTAGACGAATGACTGAGCGTCCGAATCTACAATTTTCTTTTGTCTCAAATGAATGATCCATCTCCGTTGTTGCAATCCTTTGTTCAGTCTTCGATTTATTGTTGATTATGAACATTTCAACTGGCTTTAGGCATGTGTGTTTCCTTGGATCACTTTTTGATCTCAAGATGGGTTCAATATCAAATCTGGGTCCGCGTTAACTGTGTCACCAGCTAGAGATTTGACAAGGTGTCGTACTGCTCTTGCGTTACGGCGAGCACAGATCCATGTCTCATGAAGGTCAAGTCGCTCGACGAGTCTCTAGAAAAATCGCCCGAGGTGACATCAGTTGATTCCCACGCGGCGATTCCAGGGGTCTCGCCCACGCGATCGCAGAGCAAATATGCCTTGCCCTCTTCCTCGTTGTCCCAAAAGGCATACGGCCCTTCGTAGCTGGCGCTGTCTCGCACGCTGCCCGTTGGCACCGTCCACTCGCCAAAGAGACCGTCGTTGCTGACTTCCACGACGGGACTTGTCGTGTTGCCGTCGACGTAGAAGCGCACAAAGGTGTCATCGTCCACGGACAGGAAGGCCAGGTCAATCACCGTGCTAGTCTGATGGTCGATATAAGTCTTCGGCTCGCCAAAGGTGCGGAAATCACTGGTATAGGCGTAACGAATGATCTGGGAGGTCGTCGGATCGCCGGAGTGGTCCGAATCATCGGTCGCATACTGTCAATCACCGTCATCAGTGGGAAATCATCTCGCAGTGCGGAGGGGGAAACTCACAAACTGAGAGGCCCAGTGCACCAGGTATTTCTCTGTCATCGTCAGCCGTTGTCAGCCCCAGCCGTCGTCACGCCTTTCCCATATGGCGGGCAGTACCTTGAGAAGCGTCCCACACGGCGTCCGGAGCCCACACCATGCCGGCCGTTTCGTCCTCAACTGTCACCAGTCTCTCGTCGGTCCAGTTCACCAGATCAGTGCTCTCCCAGACGAAGATGCCGCGCGACCCGGTGCGGACGGCGTCGCCCCAGTTGGTCTGCTTTGATTAGCCGCCGTTCATCTCGGCCGGTCCTCTGCCAGGCGGGGGAGGCTTACCGATCCAATGTCCAGGTCCGTGCCGATTATGTAGTACTTGCCGGCATCATCACCAACCCCGGCGATGATAGAGGCGTCGCGAATGGCCTTGCTGCCCAGCGTCGGCGATAGGACGGACTTGCCGCTGTTGGCAGTCTCGAAGGCCAAAGGCTTGTCATTGTCGCTCAGGGCGAAGTAGACACTCTCGTCATCGGTGGTCCAGTAAACCCCAAGGTAGCCCACCTTCTCGACGTCGGCCTTCTTCCGAAGGGAGCTCGCCGATGGCCGGGGAATGGCCAGGGCGAGGGGGGCCGTGGCCATGAGGGCCGTTATCCAAGTAGCAAAGCTCTTCATCGTGGCAATGGAGAAATTTCTGGGTTCGTGATGCAGATAGATGAGAGGATGAGAGATTACGAGTTCTTTATAGCGACCTTTCGAGGGTATCGACTCGTGGCATGATGCAATCGCCAAGCGGACGAGGTATCAAATTGTCCGGCGTTCCCCTCAGGGACGGAAAGTCATTGGCGGGGAGAGGTATGGTAGCGCTGTCGATCCCTGGCTAGGCATCTTGATATCGCAATTCTCCGACGGGGGGTGGATGGAGAAGACTTTAATAGGAGACAAGAAGCGAGAAACCTGAAGAACCGGGAAGGCAGACAGACAGAGAATGAGAAAGAGAGAGAGAGAAAGGGAAAGGAAGAAGGAGGAAGACTGTCCGGGGAGATCTTGGCACCCCCGCATGGAGCACGTGCACAGGAGAAGGACCAGGACAATGAACAGAGAGAGAGAGAGGGTGGCTAGACAATTATATAGAGAGACAATGCTATGTTCCCGCCTGCCGTACCCGAAAGGTCGAGAGTTCAAGGATTGACTACGAATAAAGAAGAGTTGCCAACCTACTGTGTACTCCGGAGGTAGGAGGTGTGGCTGACTGCCTGATATTCATGCCTGGATGCCTCGGTGCCGTACACAGCGATGTCTGAGCGCCTTAGTGCCTGAGTGCCCGTCTTCTCAGGCATAAGTATTCAGGCACCAAGGCATCAAGCATCCGCAGTACCTGGCAGGTACCGCCGGGGTACACAACAGCCGCGGGCGGCAGCATGGCGGAGCAAGTCGCTCGCTAGTCCCGACCGGGTTCCTGCCTGACGCGCGCCGTGGATGCCTGAATCGGGGGCTTTTGTGCCAACAAAGAAAAGAAAGCCGTAAGAGAGAAAGAGAGGAAGTGAGGAACACAAAAGCAAGAAAGGACGAAACTGTGGATGGTGACGGGTGTCATTGCATAGACAGTAGTATTACCTGGACAGGGTGCGGCTCTGCCACTTCCTCCTGACTCGACTTTCGTCTTCTCCCCCCATCCACTTTTCTCTCTCCCTCACCCTCTTCCTTCCTCTCTTTCTTTCTCTTCGTCTCTTTCTCTCTCCCTCCTCCTTTTCTTCCACCCCCTCCCCCTTTCTCCCTCCTGCTTTCTTTTCCAACCTCTCTGATGACGCTCTTTACCCCCTCGACGTGATTCGTTTTCTCGCCCTTTTTTTGCCATCTCCACTTTATCATTGATTTCCCCACTGTGGAATGAAGTGAACGTGGGCTTTTTTGACCCTGGCAGCCGAGCCTCGTCTTCGTCTTCTCCCTCCTCCGTCGACGCCGCCTTTCTCTCTGAGCCTCCGCCTGCCGACCGTCAGCATGGCTCACTATCAGAATGGCCATCCGGTCTATGGCCAGCCAAACAGTCCCCCCTCGTCCTCCGCCCAACCCGCTCGTTACGCCGGTACCTCGAACCACAACCAGCCGCTGCGTCGGATGCCCAGTTACGACGTGGGAGACGACGCCGCCCTCTCGGCTCACACCACCGATGCCAACGGTCGATACGGGGGCTGGTCCGGCGAGGGTTACACCCAGGCTGACCCCCGGTACTCGCACCTCCCTGCGACCAATTCCCCCCAGATCCCTCGCAGCCGGGGCTCCTCGCACTCGGCCTACCAGTATCAATACACTTCCTCCTCGCTCGCCTCGCCCACCCAGCCGGCCTACAATCCCCAGCAATACGCCGTCCCGCCGACCCCGTCACAGCTGAGCTACAATTCGCCCGTCTACTCGGGCTCCGGCAGTGCCTACACCGGCGGTTCCGGTGCCGGCAGCGTTGCGGGCCATCAGCCTTACAATCCCGCCGCCTACCAGTCCGCCGCTGCCTATCCGCAGACTCCTCCGACACCGCTGGGCTACCCGCCACCCCATCCACACCTGCCGCCGCCGCCTCCGCCGCCCCGCGGCTCCGATCATCCGTACGGAGGACGTCCTCCTCCGGCCGGCTCCTACGGATTCCCTGCGCCCCAATCAACCCTGCCGTCCGCGTATCCCCTGGTGTCGCCGTCCACTCCCAGCGCCGCGTACGCGGTCGGGGGACCCCTGAGCGCGGGCGGTGTCGGCTCGACGGCCTTCTCCACAAGCCACTCCTCTCCCTACCTACCGCAATCGCCTCGTCGCTCCGAGACCTCGATCGCTGCCGCCGTCGTCGCGGACGATCAGCCGCCTGCACCGCCCGTCCATTCGATGGTCGGAGACGATCCCTTTCGCAAGCGATTGAGCTTCACGCGTCCGGGGTCCGGTCGCTCGCTCCCCACGCCGCCCACGCAGCATAGTCAGTCGCCGCACTCGCCCCGTCGCGCCGAGACCTTGACCCGACATCCGCAGGCCCGGCCCTTGCCCGGACCCCCTGTCGATGCGGACGGCCCTGGAGCCAACGAGGTGGGAGACTCGCCATACAACGAACGGTTGGAAGATTTCGAGACCGCGGGAGTGGATCGTCAACCATCCGGGGGCACGCGGTCGAGGCTCGGACCGCTGCACGTGGACACGCAGCACAATCCCTTCCGGGACAACGGCGACGCGGCGCAGAGCAACCCGGCCGGGCTGCGACTATCGCCCGACGAACGTCACACGCACACTAACGGCAATATGGCCACGGGTACGGGCCAATACGTCAACTACGACGCCTATAGCGATGACAGCGACGCCGAGGCGGCCGCCGGATTGGCCATGCTGCAAATGGCCGAAGAGGAGGACAAGGCGCAGGCCGAGCGGCTGCAGGAACGATCCCGCCGTGAGACCAACGCCTCGATTATCAGTGCCTACGCATCCCACCCCTCGGGCGGTGCCGCCTCCCCCCACCCGGACGACGGCGTCCTGTACGGCGGCGGCAGCTATCGCGCGCGCTCCCAGTATGGCGACGTGACATATCCTCGGGAGGAAGAGTCGGCAGCGACAAACGGGCTGGACCGGGACCGACTGATGGCCACGTCGGGCTCGCTGCGCAGCTCCAACGTGTCGTCCGACGATCGGGCTGAGTACTCGGACGACTACGACTATCCGCCCGTCGCCAACGACGACCTCGCCGCCTATCCGTTCGAGCCGCTGCCCTCGCACGCGCGCGTGGATGCCGGCGGCACCGGCGGGCTGTCCGAACCGGGGACGTACGGGCGCCGCATGAGCTTCGATTACGGCGAGGAGGCGGAGACGCCGCCCATCCACCACGCGCATCATTCGGACAGCGAGGGGTCGGAGCGCGGCGTCGAGCCCGAAGATCTGTTCTTCCACCCGGGCATGCGCCCGTTGCCGCCGGCCCCCGTGGAACCGGCGAACAACGCCAGCCTGATCCCCCATCTGATGCCGGCCGGCACGTACCACCGGCCCGCGGAGCAAGAGGACTGGCAGACAGCTTCACAGTATACTCCCTCCTACCCAGTTGCTGCAGACTCGTACAGGCCGACCGTGCCCGCCTCCTCTCAAGTCCCACGGTCGACCTCCTTGTCGAGTCATCCGATAGGACCGCGTACTGACCCCCCTATCAGGTCCAAAACCGATGCCGACCGGGCCAAGTATCGTCAGCAGCAACAGCAGGAGCTGCTGTCGCTGCGCCCCGAGTCCGGCTCGCTGCAGCTGGACGCGCAGACGGCGGCCGCCATGGCCCTGGACCTACCTACCATCCCCGCAGGTCGTCGCAAAAAGTTCAATCCGGCCAAACTGTCCTCGGAGCAGTTCCGCCGCTGCGTCGAGCCCTGGGCCCTGAGCGCCGTCCTGGCCTGGATCCGCGAGTTGAGCGAGGACGAGACCGACCTCAAGGAGCAGGCCATCGTCGACGCCCTTGTCGCTCTCTTCACCCACAAGGTGCCGACCATGAACATCGCCGACGCCGAGACGCTGGCCGCCCGCGTCGTCGCCAACATGCTGGCCGAGGGGGCCCTGGTGAAGGAGGAGGAGTGGGTCAAGTTCAGCTCCGGCTCGCTCTCCGGCGTGCTCTTCCAGATCACCGGCACCGGCTGCTACTCGTCCTTGTTGCACGAGCAGGAGGGCGAGGCCTTTGGCCGCTGCTACTCCTACCACTGCATGCGCACCCTGAAGAAGGTGAATCTGAAGGCGCAGATGATGGAGCCGCAGAAGAAGGCCGAGGACTGGGTGACGTTCTACAAGGTCCCCAAGACTCTCTGGGAGTCGTACCCGAAGAAGGAGATCGACCGCCAGAACAACCTGCACGAGGTGGTGACGACCGAAGACTCCTTTATCGGCCAGCTGGACGTGCTGCGCGACCTCTACCGCGACCAGCTGCTGGCCATGCAGCCCTCCATCATCCCGCCCAAGCGTTTGAACAAGTTTCTGCTCGACGTGTTCGGCAAGGTCGACTCGGTCAAGCGCGTGAACGAGGACCACCTGCTGGCGCAGCTCAAGTACCGCCAGAAGGAGCAGGGTCCCTTTATCGTCGGCTTCAGCGACATCTTCCGCGAATGGATCCGCAAGGCGAAATCCGTCTACATTGACTACGCTGCTACGTTCCCCTACGCCAACTACCTGGTGCGCAAGGAGGCCGAACGGAATATCCACTTCCGCCAGTTCCTCAACCAGGTCCGCGACCACAAGCTCTCGAACCGGCTCAGCTGGGACACCTACCTTAAGGCCCCCATCACGCGCATCCAGCGCTACACCCTGCTGCTCTCCACCGTTCACAAGAACATGCTGAAGGACAGCGAGGAGAAGATCAACGTGGCCCAGGCCATCGAGGAGATCAAGCTGGTCGCGCTGGAGTGTGACAACAAGGTCGGCGAGATGAGCAAGAAGGTCGATCTGATGGAGTTGTCGTCCAAGCTGCAGCTGCGGCCGGAGATGAAAAAGGAGGTCGAGCTGAACCTGGAGCATCTGGGCCGCGAGATCATCTTCCGCGGCGACCTGCAGCGACCGGGCACCCGCACCCGCTTCCTCGTAGACACTCATGCCATCCTCCTCGATCACTACTTGGTCCTGGCCAAGGCAGTCACGGCTCGGGACCCCTCGCGCACCGTCAAGTATGAGAGCTACGACGTCTCCAAGCTGCCCATCCCCATGGATCTTCTGGCCCTGGAGAGCACCAACGACGACCCGGTGGTCAAATCGTCGGTGCGCGGAGTCGCGACGGTGACGCCGCCCCAGGCCGTCACGCGTGGCACCGGTGCCGTGCCCTCGAACTTCGCCCCCGGCGGCGGCACGTCGGCGCTGGTGCCGACCACCGTCCTGGAGAGCTCCAAGGACGACAAGATCCTCTACCCCTTCAAGATCAAGCACCTAGGCACCGCGGGGACCTACACCCTTTACGCATTTTCTGCTCAGAGTCGGCAGGATTGGTGCGACAAGATCACCGAGGCGAAGACGAAGCATGCGGCCGCTCTCTTCACTCAGAATGCCGAGCCGTTCAGACTCCGTGTGCTGGCGGACACTGCCTTTGCGAACTCGGACTTCTCGGCCTCTAGTTCGGTCACCATCGATGGCACGCCCTTGGATCGAGCCATCAAAGAGGTAGAACTGCGGTATCCTGCCTCCAGCCCCCGGCCCCAACCAGTCTGCCGGACCGCCGTCCACTGTGCCACTGTCTTCCAACAACCTGCGGGTCGAATGATGTGTGCCATCGGCACCGATTATGGCGTCTACATATCCGATTACAATGACCCTCGAGGTTGGACTCGGGTATGGATCCCTTTGGAATACTGACCCCTCAGAAAAACCATGCTAACTCAACTTAGGCGATCCCTATCGTGCGCGTGACTCAGGTCGCCGTCTTTGAGGAATTCAACGTATTCCTTCTCATTGCTGATAAGTCCCTGATCGCCTACCACTTGGACGTTGTGTGCCCAGCCAGCGGGGTCCAAAATCAAACCACGAGTGACTCTGCTCGCCGTGCACCCCAAAAGCTCTCCGGCAGCCGAGAAGTGGGCTTCTTTGCCGCAGGACATATGAAGGACCGTACTTTGGTCATGTACAAGAAACGGGACGGGCTGTCGTCCACATTCAAGGTATGTCGGGTGCCGTTTTGGCATGTTCCAAGTAATTTAAGTCACTGACGCATACGTTTTCTTCATTCATATAGGTTTTGGAACCAGTCCTGCAGAAATCGTCCTCCAGCAAGACGCGCTTCTTCCACTCTCGTCGCTCGCAGACGGAGTTCTTCCGCGAATTCGATGAGTTTTACATCCCGGCCGAAAGTTACGGCATCAACATGTTTCACTCCTCGCTGGCAATTTCTACTCAGCGCGGCATTGAGATCCTCACGCTTGACAAGAAACAGACCTGGTCGGTTCCGGATTTCCGATCGGAGGCCCCGGAGGCGCAGGCTCAACTGTCAAGCATTGCCAACCGGATCGGCAACCTCCGCCCGCTGGGCATGTTCCGTTTGAGCGACAGCGAGTTCCTCGTGGTCTACACCGAATGCGCCGTCTACGTGAACAAACATGGCGATGTTTCCCGGAGCGTGGTCATGGAATTCGTAGGACGCGCCCATTCCGCCTGCCTGTACGGGAAATTCTTGATACTTTTCAACGAGGACTTTGTTGAGGTACGCAACGCAATGAATGGGCGTCTCCGCCAGGTAATCCCGGGTCACAATGTCGTTCTCCTCGATGACGGTAGCAGCATGCCTGGATCCGGAGCCAACAGCGTTCCTACTTCTGCAAGCGGTGCCGTGAATCTGTCTAGCGGACTGTCCAATGGTGGTTTGGCCAGTAGCGGGCGAACGGTCAAGATCTGCATGCAACACCCCGAGCACGAACGAAGTTTGATAGTTCTCGAATTGATTGAGAACGAAGGGCAAAAGGATTGATTCTTGAGGATCGCTCCTGCAATCATCTAGATCCCTCCATTTGCTTTTCTTTGCTTTTCTTTGCTTTTCTTTTCCTTGCCTCCAAATCCCTCTATACCCAGGCCCTTGATGCCACAATTATTCGACGAAATCCTTCTAATTCCCCCCTCGGGACTCTTCTAATTGGCTTGTCACCACATGCCCCTTATTCTCAGCCTACTGAGGTTTTTCGCCAGAGGGAACACTCCATTGAACTACCATCGTTCTCTTCCATTTTTTTTAACTCTTTCTTTGAATTTTATACCCCCCTTTCAATTCCCGGCTTCCTTACTTTTACTTCTATCTTCTTGGTCTCTTTTACTTACCTCCTTGCATTTCTTTTCATTTTGTCTATATTGGATTGTACTTGTCTCTCATCCCATATAGATCATGTTTAAACATGGCTGATGCCTCCTTGTACATACATTTTGTTCGACGAACAGTAATATATTTTATTCCATCCCTCGTCTTCTGACGGTTATGTACAGCCTCATGCTTTTCCAACAATTGCATATCAAATATTTCGAATCCGTAAACTGCGTTCCATATCGGAGTCGGTTGTATTCAAGCTAACGTAAACATGCATACATTGATTGGTCTTCCGGGCACAACGGAAAACAAGGCTAAGGGGCAAAAGAAAAAAAGAAAGAGAGGGAAATGATTCTAGAAAAGGAAATATAACGGTGTACGTGCAGTGTGACGGAGGTTGGGCGATGATATCACAAAAAAAGAGAAAAGAACGGACGGAAAAAAGGAGAGTAAGATGTGAAGATATAGATTGGGACGAATGACGATTGAGCACGAAAAATTGCCGGATAGCATTTTATGACTCGAACTCAACTTTGCTGACGTTGTCATGGGCATGTTGATCGGGGTCTTGTGACCGTTGCTGCCGCTGTGCATCACTGCTATTGCCAGCCTCCGAGGGACCAGGGTGCTGTCCCTCCTTGTCGTCCAGCAGGGATGCCTCGTCCTTTTTGTGAATGCTGACAACTTCCGCTCCTTCAAGGAGATCACGGTCCGCGTCGCGGACGCTACGGCGTTCAGGGTCTGCGCCGTACGCGCCGGCTCCCCAGCTCGAAATGCCGCCCACGATGGCTGGAGTAGACGAACTGTTACGGGGGTCGTAGTCGTCATCATCCTCCTCATCCTCGTCTTCGCGGCTGAGCGCGTTGCGCTCCAATTCACGCTGCGCTTCGTCCATTCGTTTTTTGACCTCGGCGGCCATGCGGATCCCGTCCGTAACTATGTTGTCCAGAACACCGCGGAGACCCTTGCCCGGGGGTACGATGCCTCCTGATGCGCCTGCAACGGAGGCGCCCGAAGCGGCGCTGGCGTGTGGTTTGGCGGTGTTGATATTGGAGAAGGTCGTAAGGTTCGACGAGAGAGAAGTGGCGAGAGAGGCGGGATGCGGGTGATCGGAAAGACGGAAAGACTGGGGGAAAAAGGAGTCGAAGAATTGTTCAAGCAATTCGTCGGCCAAGATGACCATCCGGAAGGTGGGAAGGGTGATATGTAAAGGGTTGTTGGGATCCAGGGCGGGGTTTGCCGATTCGGATGTGCTTTGAGTAGGGGTTTCGGGGGCCTTCGCGTCATTTCGAGCCAGGGATTTGTTGTTCTCCGAGGTAGTGGGGGGCGATTTGGTCTTTTCCTCGCCCACATCGATCAGGTCCTCCTCATCTTCCCCGATGCTGAATTCGCCCAACTTGTCCGCCGTTTCTTCTGCGTCCTTGGAATCCTCCGGCTTTGCCTCCTCCGGTTTGCTGGGATCAGCATATTCGAAGCACCGGCGGATGAATGAGCTGACACTACCCAGGAATTTCTCATCCGTACTCAGTCGGTCATGATCGGGGTGCTCACGGTCGTTTGCAGCGCCAAGCTCCTCGATGGATTGCGTTGGCGTAATAGTGCCGTCAAAGCCGCGACGAGAAAGGAAAAGTAATGCCTCGGAGATCCTCAGAATGCCTTCTCGATCAACCTGGCCGTTGCCGTGGTCGTCATATAAGTCAAAGAAGTAGTTGATATTGTTCATGATATCTCGCGGGCCTTTCAGACGCGCCAGCCCGTTGACTACATTCTGCAAACTGAGTCCCTCAGACGGATCTGTAGCCCATTTGCGGAACAAGCGTTGCATGAATTCGTGGTCGGCAGGCTCCGATTTCTTGTTCCAAGACGCGGCGGACTTTCCATACCCTCTAAGGCTGTTCAAACTGAGATCACCCGACGATTGCTTGCGGGAAGGCCCAGGGGTGTCACCTACAGCCCACTTGGCTGTAGCAGCGAGGAAGTCGCGGAACGCGTCGTAGTCCATGTGAGTCGGACTGGGGCCAAGACCAACGCGACCTACTTCGCGGTCGACTGGTGGCCCTAGAATCGAAGTTCGCTCGATTCGCTTCTTCTCCTGGCGCTTCTTTTCCTCGTCTAGAAGCTTTTGTCTTTGTTGTCGGTCATACAGGACCTCATAGAACCGGTCGTAGATCACGCCCAAATCGTCCATGCTCAGCTTTTTGCTTTCTGGCCCAAGGTTGCGGATGGAGGTGCGCTTGGCGAAGCTCTCGATGTTTTCCAGCACCGCATCCTTATGCTTCTCCCGTTGCTCCGTGATGGTTTGATGAGTGATACCAGAAAATTCTTTGAAAGCCACGACCATTAATTCCTGGAACCGGGTGATTGCTCGCAGCTTGGGGTTTTCGGATCTCGGGTGAGCAGACTCGTCCAGCCGGGAGAAGTATGATTTCAACACGGAGATAAATGATCCGTCATCCTGAATATCTAACAGCTCCTCGCCGTTGACTCGCAGAATGGCAAGGCCGACCTGAAAAAGAACCTTGGGCCCTTCCAAGAAGAACACATCCAAGACCCTGAATGCAAATACTAGCGGCATCGAGTTGATGTAGAGGGAGAGGAACCACGGCAAGGAGACGACCGAAAGCTGAACGTCGGATTTGGCAAGATGTTCCCACAGAACAGGCATGGTCTTTTCCACCAGGGACTCGAAAACCTTCTGGTCAAGTAACGTGCCGTACATGGTCGTCGAATAATAACCTGGGAGGAGACGGTCGCATAACACCGAAAGAAGGAAGAAGGCTTGCGCCTCTGACATATATCTGGAAAAGGTCAGCTCCGGTATTCAGACACATGGTGCAAACAAACTGAATCATACATCAATAAAGCGGCCACGACGATATTCATGGCCTGGCAGTAACCGATCTCGGCGTTGATCCAGCTGTAGGCCGTGAGCACTCGTCGAAGCCGTCCGATCCCTTCCTCGCTCTGGAATCCGGCATACTCCGGCAAACTTCGATTGAGGTCTTTTTCGATCTCGTCGATCGCGAGAGATTCTTGTCCGGAGAATTTGGAAAGCGTATCGGTGTACAACTTGGGCGACCGCAGGCGCAGATACAACGAACCGGAAGCAATCTCCCAGATTTCACCGCGGAGACGGTTGGGGAGTCCCACGCGGATTAGTTTGTGAAAGGTGGGCTGCCGAATAAGAGTCGCATTACGCCCATTTTCTACCGGTGAAATCAAGAGAATCAACGCAGGCTCTGAACGTAAAGGGATCAACGGGCCGTACCTCGGAAATATTCCCCCCACAATCTCATTTTACTCCGATCCCGTAGCTTGCGGGCATCGCCGGGGTAGCGGAAGATCATTCCCAGCCCGGCATCGGGTGGCTGGTGCGCCTCGGAGCCGTCCCCTTCCTGGCCTTTGGATTTAGCTCCGGAAAGGAGGTATTCCGAGTAGCAATCGTTGACGACTACTCGCAGGTTTTCAATCTCCTTCATGCCCTCGCGCAGTCCTTTTTTCAGGCCATCGCAGAAACGTTCACAGGCCTGCCTGCTCCCGACCAGCTGGATGGTGAATCGTTGGGGGATGAAGCCAGAGCTTTGCTGCTTACCCAGCGCACCGTTCCACGTTGTCAGAGCCAGTGAGAATACATGGCTCAGGCTGTTGAGCCGCTCCACTCGGCGGATGCAACACAGCGGAATGGTAAAGCCATTCCCCGACGGGCCCGTACCGTTAGTCTGGCCGGCCCAGTGGGTAGATGCTCCCAGCGTGGCAGAGGGCGCAAAGCTCGTCGGCTGCGTGGAGAAACAGATATATCGTTCGCTCAGGTGGAGTCGGCCGGCATAGCGGTTGCCGGCGTGTTCGAGATTGCGCGAGGCGGCCCCTTGGCTGGTCGGAGAGGAGGTATGGGGAATGGGAAGAACCAGTTCCGCGGTGATTTCCTGCAACGGATTTTGAGAATCGGGAAGGCGAAACTGCTGGCGAAACAACGAGGCTTTAGAGGGATTGCGATCGGAGGAGGAGAGAGTAGGAAGGTTGAAATTGGCCGGGTCAATGAATGACTGGGCTTTCTGAACGAAGGACGACCACTGCATCATGGTGCCGGTCGCGGAAGATGAAAAGATGGCCTCCACCGGGGGGCACCGACAGGGTATGAGAAGGAATGATGGAAAGAGAAGTTGAGGGGGGCAGTCACGTCTTGCCCGATCTCTTTTGCGGGAATGGGGGCCTCTTGGGTGGTGTAAGGCTGATTTGATGGCCAAGCCCAGCCCGGCAGAAGCTGGGGAGCTCAGACGGAGCGAATCAGGATCGGGCGAGGAGCATGTACGGAAGCCCACGGGTAGAGAGCGACAGGAACAGGAATCATCGTAAATACAGGGGCATCATGATGGACGGAGGGGTATGTGGATGGCGGGGAGAGAAAGAGAAAGTGAGAGAGAGAGAGAGGGAGGGAGAAGGAGAGGGAGAGAGAAGAAAAGAGAGCGAGAGGGGAATCGGAACGGCCGCATGAGGCGCGGAGGATGGGATGCCTGAAGGCGGTCGCGCCTCGTGCCTGGGGCCGCACGTGACGGGCCGGCGGCTCGGAGATATCGTGACGTCGTTTGCCCTACGCAGTTCAGGAACCCCAGGGACTACAGAGTACAAACTACAGACTAGGAACACTGGAACATAAAGTAAAGAGAAAAAGTTATACCCGGGATGCATTGTAAAGGAAGGTAAGTAAAATTATTGAGTTAGGTCATTCAACCTCAAGACAACAAAGAAGAGAAAAAAATACCAGTATACAATCTTTCCCAAAGCCTTATTTGCGTGGTCCGTTCGGCCGGATCCCAACGGTACCTTGAGTCAATTCCATCCATTCTCAGGTGCAAAAGTCAAGATGCGGCAGCTTAAGACTTGTCCGCGGGCATCGCTTCGGGTGCCATTTCCTCGTCGCTGTAGGCGGGAGGCAGCTCGTCCGCAGCCTCGGTCATCAAGCCCTGCTTCTCACCCACGGTGCCTCGTTCCTCCGAGGGCTTGGGGCCGGGGCGGCGGTAGCGTTGCCAGAGGAAGACGACGATCTGACCGACCAGCATGCCCAGAGCGCTGGCAGCCAGTCCGGCCAACACGCCCAGGATGGCCGGCACAACGATGAAGCGCACGACCCGGGAGAAAGTGCGCTCCCAGTGGCCGTGGTGCATGTGATGGTGGTGGTGGTGAGGACGAGGAGGGCGCTCCATGTCACCCTCCGCCCAGGATCCTTCCGGACCAGGACCGTGGTGAGGCGGGAAAGGAGGGTGTCCCAATCCGTGAGGCCTGTCTCCACAGTGCGGTCGAGGGTCGCCGAGTCCCAGAACGCGGGCCCGGGCGGCGTGGAAGAGGGCGCGGATGCGATCGAACAAGAGCCGTTTCAGACACTTGGGATTGCCCCGGCACTGCCTCCAAGACACGCGAGACGGAGCGGTTTCTTCGATAGTGGCCTTGACCAAGAACAGATTGGCGGCGGAGTCGTGGACCAGGTGGAGGGCCACGGTGTCGAGGGGAACGGGGTGACCATCCAGGTCGAGTACGGTAAAGCGGACGGCGACCATGTCCATCGGCTCATCGGGCGGTGTCTGTAGCGGCATCATTTCAACCGCGTATCCCAGCTGAATAGGCTCCGACTCTTGGCCGTCGGAGAGGCGACGCTGGACGGCGGTCAAGTGAGTTGGCGGCGGGGGAGGGAAGATGGGGCGGTCGTTGGCCAGCAAGAACCCATTTTCCACCGAGAAGTTCAACGACTAGATCGCATCAGTGAGGCTCTTCTTTTCCATTCGAAGCCAAGGGAAGACCACCATCTTCTCCCCAGGCAGAGGGATACCTACCAGAGATGTTTCGGAGCCGTCAGTCCAGCTGACTTTGCCACTCTCGTCGACCTCCCGGAATGGACATTCGGTACAGCCCAGAATGACTTCCTGCTGGCTGGCCGTCAAGGACTCCAACGGACGAAGAGTCAACTCGTCGAGAGAGGCGACGGCGTCGACTTCAGTTTCGGGGACAACGAGCAAAGCATTGGCGCCTAGAGCAATAGCGCTCCCGACCAAGAACGGACGGACGATCATGGCGGCGAGAGATGAGAAACGGATCCCACGGCGACAGGCAGGATCGCGAGAAATAAACGAGAGACCAGGGTAGATGAGATCGATGGTTTGAAAAGGGGTCAGAGTGTGACGATGACGATGACAAGGACGATGAAGATGAAGATGAAGATGCAAGAAGACGGAGGCGGGCGGAAGAAGGGCGGCAACAAAGGAAGGGATGGCAGAGGCCCCGCGCTAATTGGCCGACGAGGGCAGCGGAGCAGGTGACGCAGCAGCTAGGCCCGATCGGGATTAGTGGACGCATCACGCGTGGGCCCGATCGGTGAGGTCACGTGAGAGTCTCAAAATAGCGACTGCAGAAGGCACTCAGGTCACTCAGGCAGGCCTGCTCACCTTCCGGATGGCTTTAAGGGACAGAGCCGAAGAGCGAGAGAAAGAGGGCAAGGCATCCTTTCCGGTGCGGGGCAGAGCAGGCTCTCTCTCGCAGTAACTACGCACTATATCCTCCTTTCCGGACAGTCCGGACTCTCCAACACACACCGTTTCAGCTGGCCCTGGGGCTACCCCCGGTACTTCGTACTCGCTCTCGGCTCTCAGGCTTCCAGGCTGTACCCACAGCCGGCCTTCCGCTGAGTCAGCGGAAGATCGCCCGGGATTGGTTCCCGCGCTAGTCCGTGGAGAGACTAGCGTGTTCTCCGGGTTCTTCAATCCATTGGAATCTCATTCCATCATGCAATCTTCATCGATCATCATTCAAAAACTCAGGAAAAGTCATGAGAGGTGGGTCGTTAAGGCTCTACACAGTACTATATTATTTCCGCCATCGTGGTCGGTATTCGGCCTCCGATATGCCGACAATCCACTACTCCGAGGGCACTATATATTCACACCATAAAATATATAGCTAAGTGTCCCTCATAGCCCCCCTACAATAGCTTCATCAAACAAGCGTCTACACCTGCTCGACCTGAGTGATATCCAACATGGGGGTCCGCAAGCAGATTGCCATAGCCGTGGCGGGCAGCTTTTTCCTTCTCCAAATTCTGTTTCTTGCCAATATGTCCTATCTCTATGCGACGCAGTTCCGCAGCTCAACTCGCTTCCACAACATGAAGATTTTATACGTGGACTATGACGGCGGTGCCGTGGGCCAGTCCGTGCTTGACGCATACGCCACCCTTCGAGGCGACAGTTTCCCTACGTTGCAACGCTCCGACGTCGAAACGTTTCCGACGCCTCGCGAGGTAAGAGCAGCGGTCTGCAGTGGAGATTACTGGGGCGCCGTGTATGCCAATACACAGGCCTCGACGAACCTAACCTCGGCCTTGCAAGGGGGCCCGGGCCCTTACGACAGTGCGAACACGCTCACCTACATCTGGAACGGGGCCCGGTATCCCGCCATGTCGATGAGTGCCGTCTACTCTAGCCTACAAACGCTGTTCGCCGTCACCCGCTCGATGTACTACGCAAAGAATGCCTCGGAAGTGCTTCCCTTTGCCAACCTAACGAGTCCGACTGCGTTGCAAGCCTTCCTCGACCCGATCCAGGCCACAGAGATTAATCTCAAAGTAACCGAGCAAGGGACGCGAGTGCTCTACAACACAGTATCCTTTGTCATGCCCGTAATCCAGCAGTTTTTTTTCATGATGGCCCTGAACGGCATCTCCGCCCAGTTCAAGATCTTGACCAAGTTGGGCTGGCATGCCAACGGGTTGCTACGCATGTGTATCTCAGCCGCATACACCTTCGTCGGGGCCCTGTTTATGGTCGCCTACATCTGGTCCTTCCGGGAGTCCTGGGAGGTGAATGGGAACCAGTTCGCCCTGTCGTGGATGGCTATTTGGCTCTACATGCATATCAACTTCCTCATCATGGACATCCTCACCACCTTCGTCCCCATGCAATTCATGCCATTCTGCGTCCTCACTTGGGTCATCGTGAATGTGGCCAGCACCATCAGTCCCTTCGAACTGAGCCCCGGCTTTTTCCGTTGGGGATACGCCCTCCCCGCACACGAGACCTACCAGGTCCTCGTCCAAATCTGGAGTAACGGCTGTGATGATCAACTGTACCGCGCCCTCCCCGTCATGTTCTCCTGGTGGGTCGTGGCCTTGGGCACCGTCATCTTCTCCGTCCGTCACCGATGCAACGCGGCCGTGGCGGCGGAACGTGCCGCCCTGCAACCGGCATCCAGACGGGCCTCCAAGGAATCCGAGTCATCGTCTCCTTGCAAGCTTGACGGGGAGACGGAGCGGCAGCCCGGGACTCGCAATTCCAGCGTCGATCAGATCTTGCCGCAGCGCCGGCGCGACACGGCCGAATCAATTCGCCTGGAGCAGCTGGCCTACGGTCCCAGCTTCCCAGCGCCTCTAGGTCGGGAAAACCACCCATAACGCGTTTTGGCTTGATCTCGGGTACGGCGTTCGATGTACAATTTGACTTGCCGGTGCTTTTATTTCACTGACGGTCAATGGATATCTTACCCTAGATGTTGTTGCGGCAAAGTTGTCATTCTATGTATACTTAATTGTAATTTAGAGCTTCAATCATTAGACATCAATATGGCCAACTCGCAGCTTACTCCAATCCTCCTCAACTCCTGACTCTACGTTGGGAATCGGTCCCATCGGGGTGATAGCCTTGGGGTTGATATCGCTGTGGCTTTTCGTGTCTACTCCGTGTTAGTTAGAAGTTATCGGTGGGGGATCCAATCCTAGCACTTACAGTTTTCTTTGATATGCCTGAAGTCGGTCGACTCCCGGAAGCCGCGGACATTCCAGTAAAGGTTCTTCAGCCAATTGTGGATCACCGGATAGTCGTGGCGAATGATGCCCAGATTGCATTTGAAATGCTGGACGTAGATGGCATCGAACCGGATGATCGTCGCATAGGCCCTCAGATCCAACTCCGTCAACTGTTGTCCTAGGATGAAGGGTCCACCGTCCTGGCTGATCAGGGCCTCGAGCCTATTCAGAGCTCGGAAGACTATGGGGACAGCCCGGTCGTAGCTGTCCTGTAAATCCGCGAACCCAGCCTTATACACTCCGGCGTTCAGATCTGACTGCAACCAGGGCGAAAGCTCGTCAATCTGCGGCGCCAGCGTCTTCGGATACAGATTGAAGGCAGAGTCTGGTGGCAGGATAGAATCGAACGCCGTTGGAAGCCAGCGTAATAATTCCGCCGACTCGTTGTTCACGATCGTCTCGGTCTTCTTATCCCACAGCACGGGGACTGAGTACCGGCCTTTGTAACTGGGGTCGGCTTTGAAGTAGATCTCGTGCATGAAGGTGCTGCCATACAAGTGGTCGACTGTGGCACCCTCGTATTCGTCGTCGGTCTGAGGGAATCGCCAGCCCGGCCAGCCGTTGGCGTCGCCCTTGGGATACGGCTTGACGATGGACACAGGAAGGATGTCCGTGAGGCCTCGCAGGTGCCGCACCAAGTTGACCCGGTGGGCGAAGGGACAGAAAAGACCTGGATACTATCAACGATGAGGGATATTTAAATACTTGGTTAGATGCTCGTACCTATGTAGAGATGGTAGCGCCCCGCGGCCGGCTTGAAGGGGCCGTTCTCTGAGATGACTCCGTGCCATCCACCAGTGGTGCCGACCTGGTGAATTGCGGAGCCAGAAGGTGTCGTCGCCGTCATTCTAGTCTAATTACTCCTGTATGGGAGGAGAATAAGTAAGAAAATAAAAGAAAAAAGAGAGACGGAGCCGGACGAGGGCGAGATTTATGGCCTGTCGACTGCCCCGCGGATGACGCCATGCGGATGCTGGAGCCCTAATTGCCCGCGTGCATCAATTCATTTCATCCCAAAGCTACTCGGTCGATTCCGGACCAGCGCACCATCTCGTAATCCAAAATGTCTATCCATCGATAATTTAGTCTCGGCTGGCCACGCATATGCCTTAGAACTGATCGTGGTACGTTGTTGACCTCCATCCACCTGTCCCGGTCGTTGATGCTAACTTCACTGTGAGTAAACAACCAAAGAAGAAATAGCAGCATGATGCCCACAAATGGGATGCGCCATTTCAATGGGACCCTCCGTTGCTCCGGCAGTAAATCCGCGCTGCCCGCGCCCTGCTGGAAGACGTCGAAGTCCCAGCCCTCCCAGCCGGTCTGCGCCGGCGCGACGCCTGCTGCGCTCGACGCCTGCTCCTTATCGCCACGAATCTTCGTCATCCATGCCGCCCAGGGAAGGTCCAGGCGAGTAGCGCCCTGTCCGTACGGTGTCGGGCGGTAGATGGCGCCGGGGTAGTTCTGGCGCACGATCCGGGGCAATCTGGGGCTGCCCTTGGGCGGACCGAGGGGGTTGTACTTCCGCAGCGGCTGAGCAATAGGCTGTGGCTTTGGCAGCGACGCCCACGGTCCCCAGTGCTGGAGAGGTGCGTTGTTGTTGGCGACGTTGGCGGTGCTGGTAGTCGTTGCTTGAGAAACGGGCACGGGGGGAGCGAGCACCTCGGGGGCGAACATGTTCCTATGGATGCCGCTGGAATTGCCTGCGACGGTCTGTGTAGGCTGACGAGACGACTGGTTGGCCGGAACTTGATCGCCAAACATATTCGTGTCCTGCGCCATGGTCGGATCAACGACGACCGTATATTCGACGGCAGCCGAGTCCGTGACCGGCGGCTTTTCGCGTTTGGACCGTTTAAACCGATCAGGCCGGAGATGCTTGAATCTGTCGGAATGCGAATTGCCCGGCAGCTGCTTCACGAGGGACTTGACCTGCTTCGCACTTGGCTTGGCCGGCTTCTTGCTCGACTTGTCCTGCAACGTCAAGCGCGAGAGGTCTTTCACCAGATCCACCGGAAGACGAGACTTCTGGCCGCCTTTCCATGGGTTGGGCTCTTTCACCAGGGCCTTGTCCTGAATTTCGCGAATGCGGGCTCGCTTCCGAGGTCCACTCTGCTCCAAAAGATCCAGGCGGAACTCAGGATGCTCCTGCTTCCTGGGCTCTGGCGGGCTGGACTCCAACCTGGGAACGAGATCAGGCGTATTGTCCAGATAATCCCACGCCGGCTTTGAAGCCAGGTATACTGGCTTCGTCCGAGACAGGTCAATTTTCTCGTCGTCTGACTGATCCGTGGGTGGGGAGCCATCTCGAGTTCTATCCGCATCAAATAGACTTGTGCCCTGGGAAGATACGGACTCGTCGCTGGACAGTCTTGGGCTGTCGTTGTCTAAACCCCGTATTTGATCGCAATTCTCCAGTTCATCGTTCAAGGACAGTCCCAGAAACCCTCTCTCCTCGGCCTGCTGCCACTCGGGGGGAACACGACTGGATACCGTCTCTTCTGTACTTCCCTCCTGATCTCCCCTCCCCCTTTCTGTCGTAAGCTCATTCTCCAGCTGATTGTCGAGCTGCCGCAATTTCTTCATTTTTTGTACTAGCATCCTTGCAGTGTCCACTTTGTCGCCGTTTCCATTTTTCACTCGATCGGCGACTTTCGCGAAGGCGATTTTCAACTCGCCCAGCTCGCTCTCGAGAGTCTGCGAGACCTCCACGGAGGTAGACAAGTCCGTCTGCAGGCCAGTTATCTCTTTTTCACGTCTCTCAGCCTGGCTCTTATATTGAATGGTCTTCTCCGTCGCCTCTTGAGCCACCGCGATGTGTTTTTGATTCTCCTCGTAATATCGTTCTTTTTCCTCCTCGGCTCTGGTGCAGCGGTTTTCGCTGATGACCATTCTGCCCTTATAGCGGTCCGCTTCCTTCTTCGCCTGGTTCATCGCCTCTAAATGGGATAGGGATTCCCCTCGGACGCGTTCAAGCTCCTCAGCCAGGGCATTGCACTGCTCTCTGAGGTCCTCCTCGGTCCGCCCCCGAGATGCCATGGTGCTGAGTCTCTGGGGTGAACGGTTTGCTTGTTTTGGCTTTCTTGCGTGCTGACGGAACTAGACCTGTCGCGTCGATAGTTCCCAGAGAGGTTGGATTTGGGGGTTAGGGTAGAAGTGAGCTTATAAATACGGTTTGATGCTTGAGAGATGTAGTGTAGATGCAATGAAAGGTAGAGAGTTGTATATAGTGTAACTACTCGAGTATGTTGAATTGATTGGTGTGGTATATCTTTGTCGAGCGAAATGTCTAGGAAAAGGTCCAGGGCGTGGACTCCCATTATTTATATCGAGCCCAGCCTTATGAACGCGCATTACAAAGGTCTCGTTGAAGCACAGTCCGGCGCAAGTGATGCACAATAGACCCTGTAGGGAGATCGGTCTATTTGGAGGGAAGATTCCAAGGCCCTCAACGAAGCAGGGCGAGCTGGCTGGGAACAGGATATTCGAGGCCACTTCATCATTGTTTGGTATCCGGCGCCTTCCGCCTGGGTAACAAGGTCATTATCCTAAGATATGGGCTCTTTGTCCAATTGCCTCAAGGATGGTTGTCGCGGGTAGAACTGAGGATTCAACAAAGACGAAAGAACGAAACAAAGGGCGAAAAGGCGGGGGAATCCGAACAGGAATAGCAGTATGTACAAAAGATAACCACAACACGAGCGCTAAGGTGACTGCTTACAATTTCGACTTCTGTCCCTTGACGTTGGGGACCGCATCTCCCGATAGGAGAAAATCGGGGTAGTTTAGCTTTCCGTATGCTGCACCCCCGGCAGACATGCGCCAGGATGCCCCATCCACTGTGGGGCCAATGTCAGCTTTCATATTCCACCGCAGAGCAAGAGAATTGCTTACCAACGAGCGTTTGTCCGGATACATAGCTTCCGCTGTCGGCGAAGAGAAATACCGTGGCGTCCGCGATATCGCGGATGGAGCCAAATCGGCCGAGCGGCTGGGATTTGGTATATTCTTCCAGAGAATCAGAGGGAAGCAGGCGGTCCAGACCCTGTGCGATATTAGCGAGGAAGTTCAAAGAGGTCGACTCTCTCCCGGCGACAAGCTTACCTCGGTTGATGCGATGGGGCCCGGAGCGATGATGTTTGAAGTCACTCCGAGCGGGCCAAACTCGATGGCAACGCTGTGTGACAAGGCGTCAACACCGGCCTTGGCCACAGACACGTGGGTTTGGAAGGGCATGGTCCTGTAATGAATAGTCGCGCTGACAAAGATGATTCGCCCACCGGTACCGGCTGGCGACGGGTTCACTAGCGAGGGGGGATAGATGAGTATATCGTGACTCGCTAGAGGGTCTACAGGGAGGGTCAGGAGGCAAGCTTACGGGTCTTCGAGTCTACCTTGTGCTTGTTGGCAGACTCCACTAGGTAGGGCAGCGTGGTCTTGAGCGTGTTGTAAGAACCCAACACATCGATATCCATCACGGACTTGAAGGCATTGGGCGACAATTGGTTAATTGACGCGAGGAAGTTGCCCGCCGCACCGGCACTATACGAGGTATGTCATGTCAGACGAAAATCGCCCAGGATATCGAGGGCCCCGTTGGATCGACATACATCACAAAGTCAATGGCTCCGAGTTCCTTGACGCAGTGGTCCACGGCGCTCTGGACACTTTCGAGCTTGCGCACGTCGACAGCGCCGATGCCGATGACCTTAGCCCCCGGGCGAGCCGTGGCAATGTCTCGCGCCGCCTTTTCGGTCTTCTCGACATTGCGGCCTACAATACAGGCATCGGCGCCAAGGTGGACCAGGCCGCGCACTTGGGCACTGCAGATAGTGCCCGCCCCACCGGTGCAGAAGACCACTTTATTTGCTGGGTTGGGAGGGTCAGCATCGATATTCGGTTGGCCATAGTAAGGAGATGACATACTGAATAGACCGTCCTTCCAGGTATTGCTGAGGTATTGAGACTTGGGAAGAGACATGGCGGCGGCAATTGAAGGGATGGAATGGAATGAAGAGAAATAGTGGAGACGATAAAGATTAGAGAAGAAATATAAACAGCCGAGAAAGAGAAGAAGAGAGGAGAGGAGATGAGATGAGATGAGGAAGCGCAGGTGAACAAAGAGCGATCGGCTCCTTTAGGCAGTTACCTCGGCTGCCACGGGCCGACTGCGGTTGGCCTGAGTGCCTGAATAGTTATGCACGAGAAATGACTCATCTCTGCATAACTTCCGTCATGCACCCCGATCAGGACAATTATGCAGCTCTTTGCGAACCACCGTGGTTGGGACTCGAGCAGGATCTCTTTAATCTTAAGTCGACACATGTCTAAGAATAGTAAATGTTTACCATCCATCTACCCAGTACCTAAATACTCAGTACTCCCTAGAATGGCTCCTGCTGAGCAATAATATAATGGCCCGGCCGTGATTGGCGGCGTCGGGCGCGCCTCAGGCCGGCGACGTCACCTTTTCTTTGCTTTTCCTTCTTTCTTTCTCTCTTCTTCGTCTTCGTCTTTCTTCTTCCCGAGGAACTCATCCATCGGGGTTGGCTTTTTCATCTCGCACTTGCCTGCTTGCCTCCTTTTTATGCCCTCTCTAGTGTTGTTCGAAACCTCCGCTGTCATCATGGCGTGTCCCATCACCGTCAGCAAATTTGTCGGCACCGTGTCTCTGGGTCTGTTGACAGTACGTCCTATGCCCAACCAACGTCCCCAATGATTCCGTCGTGCTGGCTAACGCATTGGTTGGGATTTGTTAGGGGCTTTCCTACTCCGCCTCAGCCGTCACCGTGCCCTCTCTTAGTCTCCTGCCGACCTCCGCCAACGCCGCCCGGTCGCTGCACGAAGTCAAGCGCCTCAACCGGAAACATGGCCTGCGGCTATCGAACCTGGCCAATGGCTGTCTGCTATTTGCCTACAGCATCTCCCCCCAACACCGCAAGCACCCGTACTTGGTCTGGATGTGCGTGACGTCGGCCCTCGGTACCTACGGCCTCGACTACTGGTTCCATCGCGCCGCCGGATTCAAGCCTTGGCTGCAGAGCTTCATCCAGGACACGGGGTTCTTGTTTCTCTCCCGCAAGTCGGCGCCTAAGAAGGAGGATGATCTTGTGGTTGTGGAGGCCGATGAGAATGTGAACGGCGAGAGCGTGCGGAGGGAGCTGGAGACCGAGCGACGCTTTCAACGAGTGCGCGCCGTTTTCTCCGGACTGGCTCTGGCGATGGGCATTGTAGGACTATGGGGCGATCGATCGTCTTAGGGGGTGAACCTGAATGATGCGGAGGCTGTTTTATACCACTTATGGTTCACTGCGGGTGGCCAGGGCGACACCGATACCGGGTACCATTGTTGGCATCTTTTTTATTCTTATATTTATCTTGTAATATTCATGCTCTCTGCTCTTTCTGTCTGGTTGCCATGCGGGGGTTTCTCTCGTCCAATGGATGGCTGTGCAACGCATATTGGCGATTAAACGATTAGGTCCGGAGTCTTATAGTGTTAGGCTTTACTATTCCACCCCCAATGTCCATGAGTTACTACATTACTCCTCCATTACTATTCATAAATCCGAACTCCGCTCTCCGCAGTGGCGGCGGGGGCGGGGGCGGACCCCAGTCGATCACTTCCATGTCACTTTCCCACTCTGACTTCCTTGTTCTTCGTCCCCAACAAGTCTCGGTGTAAACGCCGGACGGTGAGATCGCAGTCTACTCAGCAGTTCATATAATAAGAAGCCATGCTGCACTCCTCTTGGTTCCTTTCACATCTTTCGTTCTTGTCTCCCTGAACCCCCCCACCGATTGTCCTCTCTCTCAAAATGTATCTAATTCTCCTCCTCCCTTGCCTCTGGATCCTCTACTATCTACTCCATATCATCTACACAACCTTCGCTCTGCGCTCTCTTTCCTCCGTCCCAGGACCCTTTCCCACTCGGTTGACCAAGCTCTGGTACTTTGATCGCGTACGACGGGGTCACTTCGAAGAAGACAACGTGCGTCTCCATCGCCGATACGGCCCCGTCGTGCGCATCGCCCCGGACCACTACAGTATCAGCGACCGGTCCGCCATTAAGACGGTTTACGGAACAGGCAGCAAATTTGCCAAGGCGGCCTGGTACGAGGGCTGGAAGCACCCCGATCCCGATCGATGGACCTTGTTTCCCGACCGCAATGTGAAGCGACACGGTGGGTTGCTCTCGTGTCTAACCAAAAAAAAAAAAAAATAAAAAATGGAATAGTGCTGATGTGTAATGCAGCCGAAACGCGAAAAAGGTTCTCCAGTCTTTATTCAATGACCTCGTTGGTTCACTATGAGCAGTTCGTCGATCATTGTGCCGATATCTTCACCCAGCGATTATCCGAGTTCACGGCGCGCGGGGAGGTTCTCAACCTCGGACATTGGTTCCAGTGTTATGCCTTTGACGTGATTGGCGAGATCACCTTCGGGCAGAGATTCGGTGATTTCCTCCAGGCTATTTAGAGGATCACAAGGATTAACGCCCACGTAGGTTTTCTAGATCAAGGACACGACATCGAAGGCACTATGGATGCGCTCCAGAAGCTGATGGCGTACAGCACGCTGGTCGGAATCTATCCCGAATGGCATCCCCGACTATTCGGCCCGCTGAGTCGCTTCAGTTGGTCTGGAGCCGGTGGTCGAGCCTATATAATGCGGTACGTGGGGGAGAGAATCCAGCAGCATAACGCACAGCCGAAGCGGAATCCCGAGAGCGATACCCTCCAAACGCAGGACTTCTTGGAGAAGATGACTTTAGCGCGAGACAAAGACCCCGAAAAGGTCACCGACTATCATCTCTTCATGATGGGCCAATCCAACGTCATTGCCGGCTCGGATACCACGGCCATCAGCCTGTCGGCCATCATGTATTACTTGCTGCATTCTCCGGTCGCGCTGGAAAGGTTGCGCCGCGAAATCGATGACTTCACCACACAAGGTCGCTGCAGTGCTCGCGTTACGTTCAAAGAAAGCCAAGAGATGCCATACTTCCAGGCCGTCATCAAGGAAGCTCTTCGCATGCACAGTGCCACCGGCTTGCCCCTGTGGCGCGAAGTTCCGGTGGGCGGAGCAGAGATTGGCGGCTACTTCTTCCCTGGCGGCTCGGTGGTGGGCGTGAACACCTGGGTGGCACACTATGACGAGGAGGTTTTCCCCGACGCAAAGGCATTTAACCCGGAGAGATGGATAGAAGCGGAGAATGACCCGGAGAGACTGAAGATCATGAACGACATGTATATGCCGGTGAGTCTGACCTCTCTTGCTGCGTTCGTAACCTCGAACGCATAAAACTGACGCGTAATAGTTTGGCCTTGGGTCCCGAACGTGTATTGGGAAGCATATCTCGATCCTCGAGATGTCCAAGCTGATACCGCGAATCGTTCGCGATTTTGAATTTGGCGCGAAGAGTCAAAAGTGGAATACGGAGAATTTTTGGTTTGTCAAACCAACTGATTTTGAGGCCACCGTCACCAAGCGAAGGCTAGACCGGACATCCATTCAGATTGAAGATCCCCGCGGGAGATAGCGGGCGTTCAAGTAGAGACTTTAGTCCCCTCCAAATTGAGCCGTTGATATTCCATAATCAGTTCATTCACTCCCTTCATATCGGTATGGTCGTATCTTGATAGACCTGCCTCAGCGCTCGAAACCGCATACTGATCGTCAACTGCGGTATTCGAGCGAATCCTAGTGACGATAATTTTGGCCAGATGCCAAAATTCCGGTGCATGATGCACGAACCCAATCTTCTTCCATATCTCATCGGGAGTGTTCGGTACGTCCCTGTCTTCTGGCTGGCGCTTGTTCCAGATGCGTCTCCAGTTTTCCAACCCAGTTTGCACAGGCTGCAAGGATGACTCGAAGACCAACGAATTCTGTAGATGAAAAGTGAGGGAATGCAACGCTGGGTGGAGGGTTCATTAGCACTAGCGACGTAATCAGGGCAGAGAGAGCGTACACTGCACAGTAGTGAACAGATTCAACGTTCCCATATTAGCCAGCTCGTGCGCCTGCCAGTCATCTAAGTCTCGTTGGCAGATCTTCCGAAGCATATTCGATACCGAAAGTCTCTCGCTCCAGGCAATGCATTCCTTCCATTCCGTTAGGCGTGCAGAGCATTCTTCGGCTGATTCGGCCTGAAAACATGCTTCTGGGCAAGCCAGGTCCATCTTCAACTCGGAAACTACCATGCGTGGAGGAGAGTTGTGGAATATGGTGAGAGCTGCATCAAATAGGAAGACGTACGTGAGGGTTCTAGATCCGGCATCAGCACTCCACCGGCTTTGCTCTTTCATCTGACCAAATACCTACCGGATCAGCTCTTCTTGCGCAATAAAGTCTCGCCACCACGTATCAGAAGGATAGTCCGTGTTGAGAACCTCATGAGTGGCAGATTCGAACCTGATCGTCCTTGCCAGCTGCTGTCCGTTAGCTCTACTGTCTTCGTGGGGGGAAGCCGGCCCGCTAGGTAACTCACCGTAACCATCATCGCATGTCGGTGCCTTCGAATGCGTGCTTGTGCATCCGTGCAACCTTCTCTTTTCTGTAGCGAGCAAACCAAATAGGTCATCTGGATGCATTCTAAGCGTTCTTTCGTCCACTCATTTGTGTCCTCGGCGACGGCGGATTCCATGCTGTTTCCGGGGTTCTCACGATGATAGGTGTTGCTAAAAACAAGCTCCTCCGCACTATCCATCCACATTCTGGCATTCCGGGCATCATCGTCACGCGGCGACAGGCACGCTCCGATGATGACCATCACGCAAATCAGAGTGGGCTGCGCCGTCTGAGGATCAAATAGTGGTCGGTGCACAATGGGGCAGTTGGGATACCACAGGGACCAGAAGTATTCTAGAAAGCGGCGAATGTTTTGAGGAACGAAAAAATGAGAGCATTTCTCGTTTACCGCTGGGGTCCAATTGAGTTCGATGACGTGTGTATCCTGCTTCTTGGAGATGACAGAACGGAGGAGTTGCACGATCTTTTCGGTTATTGGAAGAAAGGGGTCGGATTCCTCTGAAGCTGCTCGGGGGAAGCCAAGCTCGATGGTGTTAAAGAAGTCGTCAGTCGAGCTCCCTAGGTCGTGCAACAGGTCCAGATAGGAAGACTCCCGCGGAGGTTTCTGTTCCCTAAGGCCCTGCGCACAGGCATGCACTGTATGATCCAGGACCAGATTCTGCCTCTGCTCGAGCGTCTTTCTATCCAGGAATGCAACCATGCCCCTTACACTGGTAAAATACGCCAGATACTCTAGTCTCTCGGCAACCTCGATGCTGCTCGGGGTTTGCGGGGTGTACAACCAGTCGAGAGCGGTGAAGTCCAGTGATGAAGGGAACACGAGATGGTCATCGATGTCGCCAGTGCCGTGAGCCGGTATAGTTTTGTCGTCCGTGCAAGTCTGCTGAACAGGGAGGTTCACCTTGAACTTGCAGCCTCGTTCATGACGCTTCATCACATCCCTACTGGCAACATCAGTGTGCGGAGTGACGGAATTTAGGGCGATCGATAAACCTACTTTCGAGTAAAGAGCTTCCGGCAGAAACAGCATTCAAATGGTCTTTTCTTATCATCTGTCTCGGTCAGCGACGCGATGAACGCTCAGATTGATCTGCATACGGGACCTGAGATGCCGTCGAAGATGCTCTAGACGACTGAGCCGAGCCAGGCAGACGTTGCATTGCCATTGACCGGGCGCCATGATTACTCCTGCGCCCACAACGTTTCGTATCTCTGCAAATTCACCGAAGAACCGCGGGAAGTTGACGGAGGGCGAAACTTTGTGGGGGGAAGAAAACGCGGGTTTGTTGATCGTGCGGGGAAAGCGTGGAAGTGGAGCCGATCCTCTTCCCTCTTCCCTCTTCCCTCTTCCATCTTCCATCCTTCCGTGATCTGTTCTACTACCTACTCTATTATGTTCGGCTGTTAATGCTTCTCACTAGTAGGGCGTGTTCTCGTTTTAAGACAAGTCATCCTGTTCTTGTCGGGTTATGTGTTGCTATGTTCAGACCAATAGTTTATACATCTACCGTCCTCTCTCCACTTCAGAGCCACAGCAGTCCGCCCACCAGCAGTGCAAACAGTCCCCATTGCCTAAGACCGGGCTGCGTCTGACTGGCACGACTGTTCACATCATCTTTTTGGTCCTCATCATCCTGGCTGCTGCTTGCTCCCCCGCTGATCCACGGCTGACCGGGTAAGGAAGCGTTGCTGGCAGCCACCTCCTGGGGTTCGAGCAGGTCATTCTCCACCAACTTGCAGTCTACCCGATCGTCCGACTTATCGATGCTGTTGGACACCGAGATGGGCAGGTCGAACACCGTGTAGTAGTCCGTTCCATTCCACCGGAAGGACTGGTGCATGGAGATGTTGTAGTCGCCTCGCGCGGAATCGGAGCCCCCTTGACCGTCACCCACGAGACAGTCCGGCCACGTCCAGTCGACATGTTTCACGGTGGACGAAGGCTCCAAGTCGAGGACTGGGCCGACGTAGGCATCAGAGTCCGTCGAGGTGCCATTGGAGATGGTGAAGTTCTTAGAGGTGTCGGTAGATGTGAGGAAGAGGTTGATGTGGTGGAATTCGGTGTCCGACGAGGAATCGGACGAGAGCTGGCCGTTGCCGGAGACGTCGATGGCGACGTGAAGCGTATCTACGCCCACTGAATCAGAGAAGTAAAGCAACGGACTGGGACGAAGCGGTACTTGCCTCCGCCCAACGGAGTGTTGGGCTGCGGCGCGTCGACAATCGCCAGCCCGGGGGTATAGATCTGCCCGTTGACGACGGTGAAGGCCATGATGGGCATGAAACAAGGACGAACGACGGTGAGTTCCGCGCGAGATAGGGCTGGGAGGCTATTTCACCTCGGAGGAAGCCCTAAAAGCCACGGCCAAAGAGCGCGCCAAGGCGTAATCTCCGGATCTCCACTTCTTGGGGGCAATTTCCATCGACGTTTTTCCTAGTCTGACCGGTGGAGATTCGCGTATCTCATTTGATGGCAGGCCCCCTGGCTAATCTCCGGCTGAGTCTAGACTTTTGAACGGGGTCAGTCGTTCTCTGTTGGTTGGTGTCGGCTATGCATTTCATATCCAGTTCTAATATCATTATATTGTCTACCAGGGGGCAGCGCTATGCTTCGGCTTCATTATTGTCAACACTCAACACTCAACGACCTCCACCGGCTCCCCTATAAACGTTGCAGCGACGCCTCTTCCAAAGGACACCCCCACCGCGAAGACGGCTTCCAGAATCCCAAGAGTCCAAGATGTGATGACTGCGCCGTAATCATCCACTCCCTTGGCGGGTGGGGACCGGCCACCATGTCTTTACCCCTGTATTCATCCCTTCAAGGCGATCATCTTCACGATGGATGCCAATCACGACACCCCAATTTTGATCGTCCATCTCTTTTGATTCTCTTTCAGATCCATGCGCTTGATCTCCCGGCCGGGTCCGGACCCTCTCCGTCACCCTCGACTCTACCGACGTGTCTTGCAAACCGTGCTCGTCCTCTTTCTCATCTGGACCGCTGCCGAAATCACCACCGTCCAGCGCCGCCTCGACCCCTTGGTCTCCGTCGACGAGCGCATCTCGCGCAAATCCCAACAACTCTCCGAGCGCGTGTTCGTCGTCGGCATCCACTGGAACAACGAATGGATTCTGCGGAATTACTGGAACCAAGCCGTCACGGACTTGGTCCAGACTCTGGGCCCGGAGAATGTCTATCTCAGCATCTACGAGAGCGGAAGCTACGACAACACGAAAGGCGCCCTCATCGAACTGGATCGCATGCTGGACCCCCTCGGCGTCCCGCGAAACGTTACACTCTCAGAGGTGACGCATCAGGATGAGATCGTCCAGCCTCCGATCGGCGACGGATGGCTGCAGTCGGAACAAACGGGCACTGAACTCCGGCGAATCCCGTATTTATCGCGATTGCGGAATCTGAGTCTCCAGCCACTAGTAGACCTAGCGAAGCAGGGCATCTACTTTGACCGAGTTCTCTTTCTGAACGACGTGGTATTCACGGTACGTTTGACCCGTTGGGAACCCACCACCGGTGACACTGGAGGTAAGAGAGCGACACAACTGACCACGACGGAGTAGACGCAAGATGTTCTTGAGCTCCTTCAAACCCGGGATGGCAAGTATGCCGCCGCGTGTTCGCTGGACTTCTCGCATCCCCCGGCCTACTACGACACGTTCGCGCTGCGCGATCTCCAGGGCCACGAGCCCATCATGCAGACGTGGCCGTACTTTGACTCGTCCATGGCTCGGCAGGCCCTGAAGCGCATGGAGCCCATCCCCGTGGCAAGCTGCTGGAATGGAATTGGTAAGTTGATTTGTCCCCTCCTGCCCCGGTCGGAATCCCGACTTACCAGTTCAGTTGCGATGCGCGCATCCCCGTTCGTCGCACACGAGAACCCTCTTCGCTTTCGAGGGATCTCCGATTCCCTAGCTCAAGAGCATCTCGAAGGCTCGGAATGCTGTCTCATCCACGCAGACAATCCCCTATCTACCTTGTCAGGCGTCTACTTGAATCCCCGAGTGCGCGTGGGATACCACGGCGCGGCGTACGAGGCAGTTCATCCGGGGGAGCAATGGCTCACGACGTGGAACATCTGGATAGGCCTGTGGTCGAATCGACTTCGACGATGGAGCGGCGTGAATCGAAGCAGGAGGGAGATCCAAAAGCGTGTGGCGCAATGGGAGTTGCAACACGGGCAGGAAGAACGGGGCGCGTTCTGCTTAATCGATGAGATGCAGGTTTTGAGGCCCTGGGGTTGGGCCCATGTATAAATTGCTGTCTAATGGAGTCTTTTCGTGTATATAATTTTGTAATGTACGCATTTAATGATTTGCCTTTTGATGCTGGTGGACTGGCAAGAGACTCTGTCTTCTGTTTTCAGGTCGTAGCAGTTATATATGAATGCCTATAGGAAGGCCAGTGGGGGTCCCTCCCTTCTGTGCCCCAGGTATACACATACAGTTACTGTGTTCAAGTTGGAGTTTAATTCCACGCCAAACCAGCTAGGCGAATACAGGATGGATCTTCCCTGTAGCCCGATTCTCCAGCCTCTCTGGGATCATGCTCTCATAAACATGGCACGCCCACGAGCAGCACACTCGTCGAGTGTCCTTGGGGTCAATGATTTCTTCCACTCCAAACGCGTTCGCCGTACGCACTGGGTTCATCAACCGTCGATATTCTTCCTCGAGCTCCTCGTACCGGGCTGCCTTCTGACCCGTCTTTTCGGCTTCTCGCAGCTCATGTCGGTGTGCGACTTCAATGCCCCCTTCCAGAGGCAAAGATCCCCACTGACCCGACGGCCAGGCGACCTGCATGACCGGATCGCGCGCGCCTAACATGAGGCCGCCTGCCACGCCGTACGCTCTTCGAGTAATCACATTGAACAGGGGCGTGGTGGTGCTAAAGTACGCCTTGCCCAGTTCAACCCCCCAGCGCATGGTCGCGGCACGTTCGGCCGCGGTGCCGATGGCATAACCGGCTGTGAACACGGATTAGCGCATCTGCGGTGAAAGAAACCAGAGTCCAACCCAACTTACGGACGTCGATAAATTGCAGAATGGGCAGGTTCATCACATCGCACAGTTTCAATAGCCGCGTCAGCTTCTGACTTGCAGCAGCATCTAATGCCCCTCCGTTGACCTCACAGTTCAGCGAGATCACCCCTATCGGTCGCCCTCCCAGTCTCGCCAGGCCCCCGATGGCAGTCCGACCCCAAAGCGGCCCAATCTCGAACCAGGAGTCCCTATCCACCACAGTGGTGATGATCACGCGCGGGTTGTACATCCTCGTCGGTCGACGGGGGATAATGCGCCGGAGCGCCTCGTCTTCGCGATCTTCCGGGTCCTCACTGGTGATTGTCGGGGGCGCTTCTCGGCCGCTGTTGGGTAGAAAACTGAGCACCGTGCGGATCTGCTCGTAGCATTCAGCTTCGTTGGCAGCAAGATTGTCGATCGTGCCATTTGTGCAATGAATCATGGGCCCGCCCAGAGTTTGAAAGTCTAGGTCTTCCTCAAAGGTCGCTTCCTTCACGACTTCCGGTCCGGCGTTGAAAAGCGCACCGACGTCGGCCGCCATGACCGAGAAATGGCACGAGACGACGCGTGCGGCCCCGAGGCCAATCTAGCACAGGTCAGCTTCACCTAGCAGGTGGATGAAGGCGAAAGAAACTGCGACGAGCGAGGAAGGGGAGCACATACGGCGGGTCCAACAACCGCGCCTAGGTTAGGGATCCCCTGATTCAACTGATCCACGACGTGTCTATACATGCTAACGTACGGCAGATAGCTCCAGCCTGCCGTGCGAATTGTCGTCACGCTGCCGCCGCCAGAGCTGCCGTCTACCAGTTTCACGACGGGCAACTTCAATGCCAGAGCGAGTTTCTCCAGATAGATGGTCTTTCCCGCGGTCGCGCCATCTGCATGCCCGCTACGAAGAGAGAAGTCATCGGCAGTCAGCAGCACTCGGCGACCACGCAGTTTTCCCATTCCTTGGACATTGTTGCTGGGGATAAACGACGCGGGCTTCTCTCGCATAGGCCCCGTCTTCTCCCATATCACCGTGCCGGACACCGAGCCAATTTCCCGGAAACTGTCGCGATCGAGCAGCAGATCAAGGCGCTCCCGAACCCAAAGTTTGCCGGCTTGCTTTTGGCGGATCAACCCCCTTCGAGTGGGATCCGGGGTAGCTGCGATTGTGCGGAGAGTGTGGATCTGGTCCAGCACGTCGGAGTAGTCAGGCGGTAATTTGGGGGACGTAAGGTGCGAATTGACCTGATCCAAGCGTTTCTTCGCCGAAGATGACTTGTCGTCCGGCATCTTCGCGCAATTATTCTGACCAGAGTGAAGTCAAGAATTAGAAACGTAGCCCCAAATGTTGATCGGGTCTTCCATCCTTCACGCTCTGAGGGGGCGTCAGTTAGTGCTCGTTCTCCGAGGTCCGAGGGATTTCCCCACAGACATAAGAGTTGGTAGGCTTCACCTACCTAAAACCAGTCCAGACTTTCCCTTTCTTTGCGCCGATTGAAAATGGCCGTTCAGCCCATCCAGCGTCTTTTGATTGCCAACAGGTATTTTGCGCATTGTTGACTCCCCACATGGATACTGACGAGCCAGAGGCGAGATTGCTGTCCGAATCATCCAAGCTGCCCGCGAATTATCTCCATCCATCGAGACATTTGCTCTCTATACGGAAGATGATCGCTCTCATTGCGATATTGCTTCCCCCAATCATGTTGTGCCGTTGCCTTCACCGGCAGCATATCTAGATATTTCACTTCTCGTCAGTCTGGCCCGCAAACATGGCATCGACACAGTACATCCGGGCTACGGCTTCCTAAGCGAAAACGCCGACTTTGCCAGCCGCATGAAAGATGCTGGCATTACGGTTATAGGGCCTGGTGCCGAGATCTTGCTGCGCACGGGTGATAAACTGCAGGCGAAACAATTGGCAGAGCAATGCAACGTACCTGTCTTACCGGCCCTTCCACACGCTACTTCCGACAGGGCAGAGATCCAGGCCTTCGCAAACCAAGCCCATTACCCCGTTATGATTAAGGCAGTGGATGGTGGTGGAGGGCGAGGGATTCGGTTAGTACGTCAAGAGAGTGAACTGGAGAACGCCATTCGCGGAGCCACGAAGGAATCGCCGTCCCAAACAGTCTTTGTGGAAAAGGCTGCCGTCGACGGGTTTCATCACATTGAGGTGCAGGTAATTGGTGATGGTACTGACGTCCGCCATTTATGGGAGCGCGACTGTAGCGTACAGCGGCGCTTCCAGAAGAGCGTCGAAATCGCCCCGTCGTTGATCTCGAATCGAGATTTGCTTCAGCAGGTCATCGATGCGGCATTGCGCATCGCAAAGACGATTGGCTATCGATCTCTGGGAACGGTTGAATTTCTGGTCCACAAGCACCGCAGTGAATTTTACTTCCTCGAGATCAATCCCCGTCTACAGGTGGAGCACACCATCACCGAGGCTACCACTGGGTTTGATTTGGTGCAGGCTCAGTTACAACTCGCTCAAGGGCGTTCTCTTGTCGAGATTGGCCTGGAGACCAATCCTTCGATGCCGAAACACACGCATTCCATCCAACTGCGGCTGTGTGCTGAGGACGTTCGCAGGGGATTTTCTCTCGGTATGGGCAAGATCACCGAGTTTCTTGTGCCGACTGGACATGGTGTCCGTGTCGATACGCATGTAGACATGACTGGATCGAGCCCGGTGGTGGTGGGTGCGCATTTCGATAACCTCCTCGCCAAGATCATCGTCACCGCGTTCAGCTGGGAGGCAGCAGTTGCGAAGGCTCGCCGAGTGTTGGCCGACACGAGGGTTTCCGGCGTGCAAACAAACCTTGACCTTTTGCGAGGAGTCGTGGAGCACGGCGACTTTTCAGCAGGCAAAATTGATACGCAGTGGCTCGAAAGACAGCTCCACCCAGCTCTTGAACTGGGGCAGAACATCTCCCACACAATCAGCCGTGGAACCTCTCAACCATCATCGTCACGGTCTACTGCGGGCTCTGTCGTTCCCACTTCGACCCCGCTATTCCGACGCGGAGATGCCTGGTCTCTTGTCCTCGAGCCTCTGAGCAGGGGTGTCGAACAGAAAGAGCAGCAGCATCTTCGACTCACTCGCGTTCTCCAGAATGACTTTCCCACCTCCATGGCCGCGGAGGTCGAGTACACAACGGCATCCTCGGTCGCAGCCTACCGACTCCAACTTGAGGCGACCTCCACGGCAGCGTCGGCCTTGATGTCGTCTCATCGACGCGGAGACACGCAAAACCCGCGACACATTGTGCTGCCGTTGTCAGGGAAATTGATCGAGGTGCTGGTTGAGCCTGGGCAGATAATTGCCGAGAATCAGGTCGTAGCCTTTGTCAAACAGATGAAAATGGAGCTCGAAGTACGCAGTCCGCGAACGGGGCGAGCCCGATGGGTTCATGAGATGGAAGATGAGGAAGAAAGCGTGGCGGAGGGGATGTTGCTGGTGGAGTTGGAGGACGAGGAGTTGCGGGGGAAGTTGTAGTAGAAGCCAGTATATGAAATTCAGGTACTTTGATGTAGTAAAGTAAAGTAGAAGAGGAAGTGGACCCGCCGATCGTCACATGGGCGGCAAAGGCCACCGCCGCCTTTGATATCATCGCCGCCTTCGTCGTCTTCGGCTTCAACGTCATCTCCTGCTTCTGCTCACTGCAGACTAGTATTGGACATTTATCTGAATTTACGATCGACCAAAATGATAGACTTCCTTTCCCTCTATATCCTCACCTTCAATTGCGCTCGAAACCCTATCGATGTCGACCGGTTCGCGCCCCATTTCTTCGATGCTCTACCTCCGACCGACGACGCCAGCTCCCCCCCGCCGCCCGACCTCATCGTGCTCAGCCTTCAGGAGATCGCCCCTATCGCTTATGCCTTCCTCGGTAATACCTTTTTGGCCCCATACCTGAGTGCCTTTTCCCAGCTAGTGGATGTTGCGGTAGCCCGGCGCTGGGCGTGTCATTACGTCACGGTTGCAACGGAGAATGTTGGCATGACAGGCCTCCTAGTGTTTGCCCGGTCGGACGTGGCAGACGGCATCGCAGCGATCGAGACTGCCCAGGTCGGTCTGGGGGTCCAGCAAATGGGCAACAAAGGCGCCGTTGGCGCCCGGCTGGCCGTCACGATGCCCAACGCACCCGACGACACCGCCGACCTCACCTTCGTCGCCGCTCACCTGGCACCCATGGAGCATGCGGTGGAACGCAGGAACAGGGATTGGCGTAGTATAGTGGAAAAACTGGTCTTTGGTCCCGAGTCTTCCCCGACGAGGGGCGATTACGAGCGCGCAGACGACGAGTTGGAGAGGGAGACGTTGCTCCATGGTCCTACGTCAAGTCGGCACGCCGCTGAGTACCGCGGCCTCTTTGCGCCTACAAGCTATCTCTTTCTGGCAGGAGACTTGAATTACCGCACCGCCAACGTCTCGCCGCGGCTGGAGGACCAGGGCCGATTTCCACGGAACGACGTGGAACCCACGAGCCCCCGGCACTACTCGCATCTCCTGCAGCAGGATCAGCTCACGCGGGAGATGAAACAATTCCGATGTTTCCACGGCCTGTCAGAGGCGCCCATCACCTTTGCGCCCACGTACAAGTACACCCATGCTGCACGCCGGGCGGCGGCGCGGGTCGGAACGTCGGAGGACGACGACGACGACTCGCCGGACGGGCTGTGGACGAGTACGCGATGGCCCAGCTGGTGCGACCGCATCTTGTACTTGGAAACGCCGCCGGGCACGGGCAGGGAGGAAGCTCGGGTCCAAACAGGCGAATATCGGGCGTTACCGCTCTTTCCCACCTCTGATCATCGCGCCGTCGCGCTCTCGGTGTCGGTACCCCTGACGTCGGTGCGACCGGGCGATGACACCGCGCCGACCGCGCCGTTCCCGATCGATCCGGCTTGGGCGAGCAAACGCGATGCGGCGCGCAGGAAGGAATTGGCGGTCGGCGGTCTAGCGTATCTGGCCTTGACCTGGGAGGGTAACGGGCTGCTGGTCGCATCGGCCATCGGCATTTTTGGGGCCTGGCTCGTGCTTCGATCACTATTTAATGCCTGAAAATCAGAAGCCACCGTTACGTGCATTGTCAGATCGAAGGGGGGGGGGGACCTCGAAACGCCTGCCCCATGTCGATCATACTGATCTCCGACCCCAATCTAGGCACGAACCGTAGATGCTGGGGTTTCACAATCAAACCTTGGGAACTGGCATCTGCCGAGCGTCTGGCATGGGTCCGACGAAATGGCCAGGCCTGGCTAGCTGGCGTGCCTAGGAGTCGGCGTCCGTCTGCCTGTGTGGTCTGCTTGCTTGCTTGCATGCTTGCATGCATAACGGTTCCGATCCTGCTGCCGGGATCGTGGGTCTGCACCGATTCCAGTCCCGACTCTAGTGGCCTAGTACTACTCCGTAGTGGTATGATTTCTTAGGCCCTTCCACCGCTGCTCTCTTCGTGGTTCGCTTGTGGAGCGGCGACGTGACAATTTGCGACCAGGAAACGCCATTATCCAGGGAGGCAGGCCAGAAAGCCTCTGGAGTCTCGACCGTCGCCCGACTTTGGGTTGCCTCAAAAAGAAAAAAAAAAAAAAAAAAAAAAAAAAAAAAATACCGAGAGACGCCAATCGACATCCATAATAGTGCTCCATGGGCCGGGTCAGCCGGATTCGAAACGGATCTAGAATGGTCTGGAAACGGCGGTGTCGATCCAAGAATGCCCGACGAGGCGGCTCAACTACGAAGGATTCCCTCGCCAAGCAGCGTCGGACAACGGTTTGGACAATAATGGACCGGGGGAGGGAAAGATGAAGGTGAAAGGAGGCGATGCCTTGTCAGGAGGAAGGGCAAGGAGGTGATCTGGTCGGACTCGGTTGGCTCGTGTCTCCTTCCTTCTTCCCTTTCCGCCCTCCTCCCGGCCTCAATCTTAGATCGATTCAGCTCCGCCCGTGGCCCGACTGTTACAGAAGAGAGTTTACCGGGATGTCCAACCCACGGAGGAGCACTGGGAATGTCTGGCGATGCGGTGGAGCCCGGCCGCGACGTCGGTTATCGTGGTCGCGGCGATGATTTGGCACATGCACCGAGGCAGACTGTCAGGTTCAGATTAAATCGATTTATTGATATTAAATCTTACGGCGTACGTCGCGACTAGAAGAGATCAATAATATTAATTGCCCAAATTCCTTTCGTCTCCGTCACTGCATCGAGTTAGAGAGGATGGGTGCCTTTCACCCTCTCCCACTAGGGGGCCCCGCTTGGGTGAAACCAAGGGGTTTCCTTTTGGCCCTCAATTGACTTCTGAGGGTGAGAGGAAGAGGGCCTGAATTCCGGATAAATTAATCGTAATTATGTATTCCAAAAGGAGGACAACAAAGAGGACAACAAGAGGACACAGAGCCGAAGGGCACATGACGGGGGTCAAGTGACTCCCAGCCGATGACGGCAGGGCGTTGGCTCTTCGACTGGAACTCACAGTAAGTGCTTAACCAGGCAGCAATAGAAACGAAAAGAAAAGCCACCAAGCCAAGGGATCGGATCTACGGCGAGCCGTTCAACCAGAATCCAGATCCAACAAAGGCGAGGCAAGCGTTGGCCGTTGATTCCGCGCCTTCCGAGGATCTGACGGAGCTGGTAGGAGACTACTGACTGCCTCTACCTAGTGAGAGTAACCCTACCCAGTACATATCCTCGGAGTCAATGGAATAATAATATTAACAGAAAGACGGACCGACCCAACGGGCGGCAGGCGGCACCAGCGACAGGAGAACCCAATATTCATTATGATTATTTACTTTAGCTCCGAGAAAACTACTAGACTAGACTAGACTAGACTAGACTAGATAGAAACTAAAAAGAAAAACAAAATATATAAATAAACCCAAATCGACGTTCCAGAAAGAGTGGAAACCTTCGTGGTGCGACGGTTCGCGGCCCAAAGATCCAGAAAGCTCAATCAATCCGAAACTTCCCCAGTGACAGGCGAAGCGAGCAGGGACTACTTCGTAACTGTTAATTGTGAATCGTTTGCCGTAGAGCATGACGGGCCCACGGTCGCCCTGCAATCCCGTCTACAGAAATCCATCCTACGGTGTCCTCTGTAGGGGGCCAAACCGAGTCATTCAGGCCGCCAACTGCAGGCCGACCAGGTAGCCCTAAAAAGTGGATATGAAGAATCCAGAATGAATTAATTTCTCGAATAGTATTCACTGCGATCTTGTCAGGCCGTGCCGTGTGCCCGTTGGATCAGAAATAATACAAAGAATTAATCAAAAAAGGCCACTGGAGGCTCCCGGCATTCTAGATTTCTCATTCGAGCGGCTGCCATTGGTCCTGCAGTTGATATTACTTTATAAACTTTGTTCTGTTGGTTTTACTTTCTGGTTTGATTTCCTCGCTCCGTCTCCTCGCTTGGATATAAATCCTCGTCCCTTCTTCCCCCCCCCGGCATTTTGCACGCCTTTGGATTCTCTTTCTTCTTCCATTCTTCTAGTCTTCCTACTTCTATCCTTCTATCCTTCCATACTCCCGTACTTTTATTCTCTTTCATCGTGATCCTCTGCCTTCGTTGACCCGAACCCGGCGGTGGCGCAGTGACAGTCAGCGCTAGAACGTTGCCGGACTTCGACCGGCGCCTTAGTTCGCTTCCTTCAGCTGCAGGCCAAACGGTCGCCCAACCCCCCTGACGTAATTGCCGTTCTTTTGGCCTTTCTCGATTTTATTTTATTTTCTTCCTTTTTTTTTTTTTTTTTTATTATTATTTTATTTCCCCCCTCCGGCCCCTTCGGTTTCAGTTGGGATTCCCCAGTCAAAGAAAAATTGGAAAAAAAAAAATAAATAAAAATAAAAAAGAAGAAGAAAACCCAGCGCAAACGAGACAGGGGGAAATTTTCCAACTATTTTATCCTCGTCGACCGATTTTCTGTCCATTCGCCAAGTTCCCCTACGATTGTCTTCATACCGAACCAACGTCAAAAAAAAAAAGAAAGGAAATAAAAAAAAAAAGCAAAAGAGCAGTTCATCATGTACTCCTGCGCCAACTATCCTCGCGGCTGCCGTGGCCGTGTGAACATTCAAGGAGGCAAATGCCCCGACTGCGTGGTATGTCATGGTCCTCAGACTCCAGAGTCCCTCGCTAACGTGCCACCCGTATAGCAATTGAAGCTCCGTCGTCCGACCTCGCCGTCGCCCTTCGCCCAGCCCCGAGATTACCGCCGCGCGTTGCCCTCGGAAATCCTGAATGACTCGCCCTTCAAGGCCGTCGTCCGCGATCTGTGATTACGCCGCTATGATGCATGGCCCGAAGACGACGCCCGAGGACCGCCGCGACTGCAATCCGGCGCTGTTCACGGTCCCGCGGGTTGGGACCGGGTTGTCTGCTCATCTCCGCGGGTCTCTTTTTGAACCTCATTCTTGTTCATGTTCTTTTTATTTTTTTTACTTTTTTTTTTATCCCCTTTTATTTTCTCTTTGAAGCTCTAGCTTGATGCATTGTTGGGAGTTGATCGATCACGGGCATATACCATTTGGAGGGCGGCTTTTGTTGATTTCGTCGGAACCCCGGCATTTTCTCTCTTTTGCTTCTTTTTTTTTTCTTATTTTTTTTTTCTTTCTTTCTTTCTTTCTTGGTTTCTTCTCATAGGGAGCATCTCCGCATCTGGCAGGGGTGGATCCTCTTGTTTGATTTTCTGGTTATCATCTTCCCGGTGACTCGGGATCCGGAGAGACTGCGGATGGCCAAAAAGTCCCTGTCATCGCATCTGCTAGCAGGCTGGCGGGCTGTGATGCGGCTGCACTTGTCTCGCCTTGAGGTCCCGGCCGGCGTGTTACCACTGTTTCTCTTGATGTCATCTTGGTTTCTGCTGTCATGTATACGTCACTGTTTAATCTCGGTCGATATCCCCCATACCCTCTCGACTGTTGCTACGAATTGGTTACTGAATTAATACCCTTGCTGGACTACTATATCTCTTGTTTCTTCTATTCAATCTTCGGTCTATATCTTCTGGCAGGTGGCCGATGTCGTCAGGTTAGGGCTGTAGAAAGATAGATTCAGATCCTCCGGAAAGTCCATCACGCATCACTCCTCCAACATCTCCCGGCACACCCATTGCGCCGTCAACGTGTGCAAACTCCAGTATCGCTCGTTCTCGCTCTGCTCTTCTCCAGGTTTCCCTCCTAGCGCCTCGAACACCACCAACTGGTCCCGCATCTTCTCGTCTACGCAGGGCTGGCGCAGGGCCGCCCCGGGATCGGCTTGCAACTGGGGATCGTGCAGCTCGCGAATGAACCCGTCCACGCACGCATTCACCAGACTCTGGGCCGCCGTGGCAGCTCGGTTTGCGCCGTCTCGTCGCTTCGACCGGGGTCCGCCGGTCTTCATTGCTCCCGACAGTGCGTCGTACCCGACCTTGAACCCCGTCGACGTGTGCGCCACGAGAAGCAGGTAGATCTGCGACGGATGACTGGTCGACTCGGACGCGTGAGCTCTGACGGGTACGGCGGACTCGACGGCCGTGGAGAAGGCCTCTGAACGACGAGTGTAGATCCACGGAGGCAACTGTCCGAGCCTCGTCCGGAGTTGTCGGTGCGCTTCACATTCGATGAATCCCCGAACGGTTTGCGAGGGATCCGGCGGCCGGTCCTGGTGATCTCCTGCAGGCCTCTCGGCACGCCGACCGGGGCGTCCGTTCGTCGTTCGCTCAGGCCCTCCTTCCAGCGGAACGTCCGGGGCAAGGACGGTGATATCCACCCGGGTCAGTTGTCCGCGTTGAAACTGGGCGAGGTCAATCCGGGGGAACCGAGGACACTGCCGGTCCTGCGCGCCGAGAGGGTCGATCACCAACGCAACTCTTCCCAGCTTGGTCGGGCCTGTGGCCCATCCCCTTTTCTCCAGATGGACTGCCAGCGGAGGGAGCCCGAGCCTCGCGAAATTGGGTATCAGGACCCGGGAGACATAATCGAACGACGGAGAGAAGGGCACGTTGGTGCCTCCCGTGATGGTCAGGCGTATTGGACTCTCGCAGGCATACAGAATATAGGGATAGACGGCCTGGAAGACGAGAAAGACCGCGCCGGCCGTTGGCAGCTCGATCTGGACGTCGCGTTGGACTGGCGATCCGACATCCCGACTGGACAAGGGCTGTGCAGGGTAGAAGCTGAGTATGGACGATCCGACGTCCGCACCAGAGACTGAGCCCCCCGTCAGCTGCGCCAGGAACTGAACGGCGGCCACATGAGACCTCTTGAGGCCTTTTCGGCCCTGGCGGTTGCCGCGAATGTTCGTGACGTTGACCGGTTTGCCGGTGAGGGCGGAGAGCGCCACTGCGATACGAACGAGCTGGCCACCCCCTTCGAGAGTGCTGCCATCCAGGTGGATCATGGCGGGTGCTGGAGTGACGGTCATGGCCACTTGGTGAGACTGATGGATGTTTGGGGACGGAGAACGAGGCCAGTGAAGGCTGATTTAGAGATGGGATGGGGATATCTTTACGTCCGAAAGGGACAGTCTGACGTGGTGCTTCCGAGACAAGAATGACTCTCTCGGCTGCCCGCGTGACTCACCGTGACTCCTTCCTCTTTCCTCTCTTTCTTTCATCCAGAAGGAACGTCCAACAACCGCCCCTCGCTCTTTCCCTGAATCCGAATCGCCAGAATGCCCAGCAGACGATGTCGCCCTCTCGACGGATTCACCCACGGCTCAGTCCTTCCGTCCTTCTTCTATACTGGTTCACAGATCTATCCTAACATTCTTTTCTCGCCTGAACGCGATGCTCTCTTCCACGTCTCTGGGACACAAGGACCGTCTTCGGAGAACAAAATCAACTCGCTCCATCCGCAGACCGCGTCAGGATTCGGTGTCGGCCGAACCGTTTGACCTGGAGACTGCGAGACAGCATGCCACCGCGGCCGCGTCTCTAGCCATGCGACGTTCGACCGAGAGATCCTCTCTAGACTCCCAGCGCTCCTACGATCGTCTGGGAGGCCCGGGAAGCATGGCTGTGCCTCGACGAAGACATCGTCCCGACGCTTATCCTCACTCTTCTGCCGATGGTCTAGATGCTACTCATACTCGTTCGCAGCCAACCGACGAGTCTTCCGGGGACTACGATCCCATGTCGCTAGCAATGCTGCCCCCTATCAGTGAATTTGGCGGCTTAGATGGCCGCGACTCCTCCCCGCCTTCGTCGTATCGGCGGCTTCGTAAGACGCGGTCGATGTTTGCCACCGGCCAACGCTTCTCCCGCAGAAGCACTGGAGTGTCTTCTCATTCCTACGCACATCCTGCAGGCGATGGGCTATCGCCACCCGAGGTGCCACGCGCGCCCGGGACCCTAAGGCGCTCATTGTCCTTCTTCAGAGGCGATCAAGTCACATCCAATTCAGGGGACCATGCGGCCAGTCATGACGCCGCTATCCAGATGGCCCGCAGCCAGTTTCAGAAGCAGTCCATGCCCGACCTGGACCGATACAGACATCCTTCCTTCCTCGCAAGTAGACCGAAACGAGAGCACAAGCCTTTCAGAAAGACGTTTCGCGACATCAGCACGGCCGACGGTGCCTCGGTTAGTACACCTTCTCCGCGCGGCTCGTTCAATAGCGTTTCATCCCATGCAAGGACCCGGTCCTTTTCATCCTCCATCAAAAGGGGGATCAAGCGTGCTTTGGGCCTGTCGAAGCACGTCGCGGTACCCGAACATGCACAGGACTCGCCTTCTTCCTCCAATTACTACCCTGCCGATCCCCGTCTGACCAAGTCGGCAGCAGGAAACCCTTCTTCTAACGAGGACGCGCCACCGTACCCAGCCGACGGCCTGCGTGATTTAACCAGTCCAAGTGCGAGTCGACCGGCCACTATTCGAAGCGCTCGCAGTATTGACAGCTTTGCCACTACGCGATCGCGCGTGACCAGTTGGGCCGACTCGTCCGCAGCCAACACCATCACCACCGTGAAGGCAGGCGATCGGGGCTCATTGTCCGTCATCGACGAGAAAGGCATCTTGAGTCGGAATTTCGAAACGACCACTCCGGACCTAGCGTCGCCGGCTCCCGACACCATTTCTGGCCGCCTGAAGCCGGACGGCACCGTTGATAGTCGACGATTGTATGCGGCGTTGATGAAGCGGATCCGCGGCAGCGGCGCAAAGGACTCAACCGAAGAGGTTGTGTTTGGCCAGGTCAAAGAGCATCGCGCTGTTCCGACGCGAGCATCCTCTCTGCGCCCGCGTCGCAGTAAACACACAATTCGCCACATCCCCAGCGAGGACTCGGTCACTTCTCCCGAATCGTTTGCGACAGCCCGCGATGCGCCGACTCCGCAGGTCCAGGTGCACCGGCGGCCTCAGGACCCTATCTCGCTACGAGACCTCCGTTATCTGGAAGCCAGCAATCGAAAATCGGTCGATCTCAAAGACGGACTCTTTGAATCGACAAAGAGCCTGGAGGATGATACAAGCGGTACTATCATGGCCGGTGTGCAACCACGGGGCAGCCCTTCCGATTCCTCCAGCGTTTATTCACGCACAACGAGTGGAAACACGCCCCCGAAAAAAGATCAGCGAGCCAACTCGCACTCCTTGGGACTGGAAGGCGAGCCGGGAATCGCAACGATATATGCCAGCCAGCGGTCGGCTTACAGCTCTCCGAACCGAGCTTCCGTGTCTCCTCGACGAGCGCCTTCCTTGCAACCCAGCGCCGATTGGCAGCAATGGATGCGGTCTCAGATGGAGAGGATCGAGGATTTCCCGGCGCGGGGTGATCATTACCGAGAGGACGCGCAGATATATGGCGAAGACGATTTCCCGCTGAGAACCTTGTCACGGCGGATGGGAGCCCCCGAAGACCCCTTGGCCAGACAGGAAGACTCTGCGCGGCCGTCTTATAATTACTCTCGGCCTTTTAGCCGATCGTCTAGTGTTCGCACTATCGCAAACGTTCCCAGGGAGCAAGCTGGCAGCACGACCATGCCTTCTCCGTCCGCCATCCCGATCCTTTACAAACCATCGGGCAGCACGCCGGAGAAGGCTTTCTCGCCTGTTCGAGGTCGGAAGAGAGACGGCAATCCCGCGTCAGCACCGATGCAGCTGCGGCCGAGCAATCGAATTCGTTACTCCATTTCTCCGACTCCCAAGCGAGACGCGAGCGAGACCCAGCAGAAAATGGCCGTCGGCGGACTGTACGACAGACATCAGACGAAACGGTCCCCAGTTCCTCACGACGGCAAAACCCTCTACGTGCGATCCGTCCGCGGCCATCGCGACGCGGCCAGAGTGACCAACGAGAACCTGAAGGCCAACCAGGAGCCGGGCGATTTCAAAGATCCCTGGCATCAATCTCCGGGCATGGGATCCCCCGTTTCCAGCAAACGCATGGTGGAAATGTTCCTGAATAGCCGTCGTCAACAGATGGGCACGGGTATGTCGGACGCGGACAAGACTTCCGACGGGGCTTTCATTTGAGAGACATTCACAATGTCCCTGGCAGACAAAGGCCGTATTCTTATCCCGATGGCTTTCTGCATTCCTTTCCCAGCATGGGTTGCTACAACGGGTGGTGGTCATTCAGTAGGATATTGCAGACATAATAATCTAGCGTTACTAGCCTGTAGCAAAGACTCACGCAATCGAAAACAGACGTTTCATTGGTTTCCGACTTGATTGGGTTGTGACTTTCACTTTTGATTAGGTGAATAACTGTACTAGGCAATGCCTGAGCCGGTTCGAGCACAAAGCACTGCAGAAAGGAACAGAAGCAACAGGCACAGCCCAGCCCAATATTCTCTTCTTCAACCCCGGGCCTCAGACCCACACTGTAGGCAACGCTATCAACCATCCGATCCTAATTACTCGCACACCATTAAGGACATATCGGAGGACTCATTCCACGTAGTTGGCCGGGAAACTCCCTTTCACCCCGCGCAGCTCGCCCTCCCACCAATCGTCCGTGCTGTCGGTCTTCTCAATAACGCGAATCCGATCCCCCTCCTGGAAGGCCAGGTCCCCCGCGCTCTGGCCGCCGAAATCATACAGGGCCGTCACATACATGACCGGGTTCGAAGCGGCGCGGGGCTTGGGCGGCGGCGGCGGCTTCTTCTTGCCCACCGCGGCTGCTAGGACGCTGTAGCCCGGGGAAGTGGCCCCGCTGCCGGACGGGGTGGGATTGCGACCAAAGTAGTCGGTTCGGGCACTCGCGGGCGAAAGGCCCGCGGAGGACGAGGGACGACGCTCGGACGCCGGCGTGTGATAGCTGTTCGGGGAGAGGTGGGTAGAAGGGGTGTTGAGAGAAGACGAAAGAGAGCCTACGTCGTTCAAACGGGGCTTCGTATCGAATGCTGGCGACGGGGCAGCCGGGATCTTGGGGGGCGGGGAAGTCGCGCGTGGCTGCGTGCTGCGTGACGAGAGTTGACCGCTGGAGCGACGCCGAGACATGGCGCCATTGGATGCGCTGCCGGGGCGATGGCTACTACCGTTGCTGTTATCATCGGTACCTTGTTGTCGGACGACTTTGCCATTGGCGAGGCAGCCGAAGCCCTCGACTTCTTCTTGGACCGGCAGCAGAACCTGCTGCCAGTCCAGCACAATCTGCTCCATGGGCAGGGGCAGCGAGGGAAATTTCTCCTCCTGGCTGTAGTTGTAGATGGCGGTATAATAGTGCGCCAGCATCGAGTTCTGGATTTCGACCTGGGTGGCCAGCAGGCGAGGGAGCATCGAGAAGGCCGCGGTGATCAACGGCGGAAGGTTCTGTCGCAGATGTTCATCCGCAGCGTGATATTCCTGGATGTGTTAGAACCAGCATTGTCAAAGCAACGCACGGTTTTGTGTGCATACCTCGGTCGCTTTGGTGAGCTCGGTCTCTGCTTTGGCCAGACTCTGGTTATCTCGGTCCGATCGCTTCGTCTTTTTAGCATAGCTGTCGACGCGGCTTTGGTAGCGTTCGTAGTCCAACTAGACCGATGGACAAGACGTTAGTTCTCTAGTCTACCTCCTCCAGCCACAAGATCGCATGGCATACCTTCTTGTCATCGCGCTTCTTGATTGTTTTCTTCACGGGGATGAAGCATTCCCGGGCCTGCGACGCCGGCTGAATCATGCGTTGATCCACAGCGCTGAGCTCCGTGAGAAGCTCCTTCTGCAGGTCCTCATACTCCCCGCGAAGCTTGTTTGTTCGGGCCAGGGTCACTTCAGGGGTGGTGGCAGCATTGTGTGAGGATGGATCGGAGCCGACGATGGGAGCGTAGAGATCCTCGAATTCGCCGATCATTCGACTCTGGTGCGTCAGGAGCCCGGACCAGGCATCGCGCCAGGCACTGGTCGAATCGATAATCTACAGCTCATGCCGATCAGTTGACGGACGACGCAACGGTAGGCAGGGAGAAGAGGTTCCTTACGCGGCCCAGTAGCTTGTCCGCTTCATCAAAGTCCGTTAGAAGAATGGCCACCTGGCTGTCGTCGGCCGACCGCTTCATAAATTTCCCGAAGTGTCTTTGTACGCTCTGCATTGTGTCACGGGGGGAAGAAGAAAATGTTCAAACAACCAACAAGGGAAGGCGGGGAGAAAGGCCAGTGGGGAGTTGACAGGCAGAGGCGATTGATGAGAGCTCAAGGCCGACAACAACACGATTAGATCCCGGGGGGGAAGAGAAGATTGGGGATTGGAAAAACCGATGAATAGGAAAGGAGAAGAGGGGCAGATTCAAAGGAGGAGGGAGAATAGGAGTCTCGATCTGATGACGCAGCCTGTCTCCTTGTCCGACCTTTCGCTGGGGTCCAGTTTGTCAAACGGCGTTTCAGCCGGGCTTCTGCCTTATGCTGGTCGTCGTTTCGATCGACAGAGGGAAAGAACCGGTGTAGATCCCTGGCCCCATCGGGGTTGGACCCTCGAAGTCTCGACCGAAGAGCCCCAGTGTGCCACGATTGCTTTCCTGTCAGTCATCCCAGCGAAGTGCGGCGTGTTTCTGTTTGTATAGTTCGGGCGGGAATTGGTTCCTGCATTGGCAGCGGCTTGCTACCATGGTCCAGCCAGGTCTCGGTCGGCTGTTAGACACGTTCGCGGTCTGGAATCGGTCATGGGGGGCAATGGCTGTGACTCTATTACCGACAAGGAAGACGTAAGAATTCAGTCAATGAGCAGTACAGCGATGAGAATTAGGGTGTGACGGTTGGTGGAGAAAAAGTAGAAGAAGGTAAGAAAAGAGAGGTAGAAGTAGAAGCAGAAGTAGAAGATCGCGACGCCTTCCCGCGCAGTGCGGCCTCAGGCAGCAACACCTGACCCGCGCCAAACCCCTCGTCTTCTCTTCCGCTTCACCTTCACTTCTTCACTTCTTTATCCTTCGACCCGCCCCCCGAGGGTCGCCAAACCTTGGCCCTCGTCCCCTCGATGATGTCGACCCCCGTCTCATCCAGCTTAAATGTCCCGACCACGCAAAACACCGCGCCCGTGATCAAGTTCCGATGCCTGTTCACCCATGATCTGCGGCGCAAAGCCAAACGCTGGCAAGATGGGTACCTCCGATTTCACACATTCAACAAGCGGGTCATGGTCTACGATACGACTGGAAACTTTGTTGGGGACCTACATTGGCGGCATGACGAAAGCATTCAGGATGGCGACGAGCTGGAGCTGGACCGAGGCCTGATAATTCAAGTGTGCGAATCGATGGAGAAGACAGAGACCGATATCTCGGCCCTATACGCGAAAAAGTCCAGTCAGGGGTCTCCATCACGCCCGGCAGATCCGGCGACCCCCTCCGTCCGCTCGTCAACCCCCTTACGACCATCATTTTCCTCCCAGCCGTCGCGGTCGTTAAACGATCTTTTAGGGATCAAAAAGACTCCGATCGGACATCTGGTTTCTCTCCACGCGGACAAGGCCTCGCCTCGGTCAGAAAAGGTCGATCAACAAGTATTCCAGCGAGCCACCAAGCGCCAGAAGACGGCTTCCGACAGTCAACCGCGCCCGTCGCTGCCCAGCTGTTCAAGCCGAGCTCAACCCGATGTCATTGACTTGTCCGAGTCACTCGATTCTACAGAACAGCGCGCGTCGAAAACCGCCCCTGATCGTATTGAAAAACCTCGAGCAGATCCGGTTCCCTCACGAATCACGTCTGGCTCTTTGTCAACTCCTGGTAGAAAGCCGAAAACCGCTTCTGGGAACCTCGGGATTGACAAACCTCGGTCTGCCACCAATTATGTTCCAAGGCCATCGTCACGTATACCCACGGACAGACCTGTTAATACGCTACGACTTTCAAATGAAAAACCGCGTAAAAAGTTGATGTACAGTGCGCTTTTGCCCAACCAGGCGCCATCGAAAGCGTCTACAGCGCCGTTGTCGGAAAAGACCAATAGGCTAAGGGACAAGTCGCAGTTAGTATGTGCTATATAACGGTGGCGGATTCTGGGGCTGACTTTCTTTAGGGATGCGCCGACGGTAATTCCCAATCGTCTACCGCCAAATCCTGACTTCACACCCTCCGCTTCCACGCAATTTGTCCTCGATGAAATGATCGATGACTCCGTACATCCCAAGACAACGGTTCCCTCAAAATCTATATCATCTCGACCGTCGGCGCCGTCTCCGTTGCTATCAGCCGCCATCCGTCACAATGCCCAGGCGCAGGCGCAGGGTCTTGCGACGAGCAGATCTTCGACAGGTCTTCACAAATCGTATTCAGATCCGACCGCGTTGACAAGCGCAAACAGTCTTCAAAGTCGAACGGCTCCTTGCAAAAACCCGTTGAACAGGGATGACGATGATACCAATCGCGAGCAAGGACCATGGACGACCGAAGCTCTCGATCTCTTCGACTTTTGGCCGCCAGGACGTCCCAAACCCGGCTAGCTCCAACGTTTAGATACCCCCAGGCATGTTCCGTTCCGGGCCTCGTATATCATGGCTATGGAACCAATGCTGTTTATATATTAACTATCATCTCCACAAATAAGCAATGGCATCGATACCCTTCACATGCACTCTTTTTCTTAGCACCGCTCAACATAGACAAATACCCAAAAGAAGCTGTCGGGAATCACCCAATCGGAGCACCAACAACCTCTCCACCAGCGTACATGCAAACACATTCGTAGTTCCTTACGCCTTCTTGACCAGAACCCCCGAGATATACGGAAACACCGTGCGGCCAAACCACCGATCCAGCTCGACGGATTCCCACTCGCCGGCTTGCCGCAGCGCCTTCTCCGTATCACGATTTAGACAACAATCACCGATGTAGAAACTCCAGCCCAAAGCACCGTACAGCGCCTGCACGACCCTCGCCACGACGGACCCCTTCGACGTTCGCCACGGGTTCACCACATGTTCCGTGATGAGCAGCTTACCGCCGGGCCGCAGCAGCGCGTACAGCTCATTGACGGACTGCTGCATGTTCGGCAAGGAGCACAGGACGCGCACGCAGACGATGGTGTCGAATATCCCCTCGTTGGTGCGGGTCAGTCCGTGCTTCTGCAGGGCGGGGGTCAGCTCCGACCCCTCGACACTGCAGGGGAGAACGAAGTATTTGTCGCCGAGGCCGTTGGCGTCGGCTCGCGCGCGCAGCTCCTCATGCAGACCGTAGCAGGGCTCGGCGCCGTAGATGGCTTTGATGGCGGGGGAACGCAGCAGAGGCATCTGAGTCCCGGTGCCGGGTCCCACGTCCAGCACCAGGCCAGAGGCCTGGGCCAGAACGGGCGGGATCAGGTCCGAGGAAGTTTGGACTTCCGGCGGCGTGAGGGAGGTGGATTGATCGGGAGGTGGTTGAGCGGATTCAATGGATTCTTCTCGGTTAGCTGGAAATGGGAGAACATGAGCTTGAAAGATCTAGACGAATGGGTCCCCGCCAAGGAGTGGGCCAAGTAAAGTAGTACTCCGGAATGGTCAAGGGAATAAGGAATCAAAGAAAGACAGTTACTGACAGCTGAACTCAATCCAGAACTTGCCGAACGCTTCGTCGCGGAGTCGACGAGTCTCCAGCAGGGGAGCGAGGATCTGGCCGCGTTGAAAGACGGCTGCCAGACTAGTTTTCATATAATCTATGTTGCATCAGTCCGAGTACCTAAGGGGCATTGATTGGTATGTGGGGGACGCTGCCACTTACAAGACATGGCCCAGGCCAGAAGGAATCCTGGTTCCAGCAGCGAAAGCAGCCATTGTCGGGTTGTGGGTTCGTTCACGGACGCCATTGGGAAGGAAATGTTGGATCTACGAGTACAGAGAAGATGCACTGGAGAGGGAGAGGAAAGACGGAGTAGATTTGATAGGCGAGAGTGGAGAAAAAGTCTCCGAGGGTCGGAGAGTTTAGCGTCCGCCAAGCCTTTGCATGCTACGGAGTACATCTTGCTAACATTGAATCATTGATCGAGACCGTGACGAGAGAGTCGTCCTTAAAGTCGGATAACGAAGATTATCTATAACTTGAAATTGTTCTCCAGTAGCTGGTTTATTACCAGGGTACGCAGACAGTGTCGACCTGTTTGTCTTCAAGAATTCGATTGCCTCGGTCAATACTGGCGCCTAGACCAAAATCCCGGCATACCAAAATAGATAAGATAAACCCAAAATAGCGAACATGGTCAACGACGCGGACGCAACCACGATAATCAGTCAATCCCGCTCATTACAGTGTAGAATTCAAGATCAGAGACAAATCAACAATACAAGATGCTCGAGCAGGCGAGAATAATCGCACAGGAGATAGGAGGGAGAAGAGAGAAAGATGCCAAGCCGATGCGAATGAATGACCCTGGTCTATGCGGGGGCTGACAATGAGTATTGACAAAGGAAATCACTAAATCATGCTTTGATATAGGCAGGAAGGAATGACGGGAATTGAAAGATCCAGGCACCAGAGTGGCGAGAAATGCCCAAGAAAAGAAAAGGGCTCGCCTCCCCGGGATTAAAAACATAGCGGGCGGTATAAAAGAAGGGTTAAAAAGAAAAAAAAAAAAAAAAAAAAAAAGAGTCAGCTATACGATGAGTACAAACACTGGACACCAGACAATGGGGCCGAGGCAACCACGCTCGGGAAAGAACACTAATGATGCGAGTGGATGCGGTTGACACGCGGGCTATACCGACTCATCCGGGAGAGCGAACTGACGTCGTGTTTTCCTGCAGGGAAACAGCGATTAGCAAGAGGGTCTTGACACTCAGGAAGACATGGGTTGAGGGCATCTACATACCATCGCAGCAAGCGCGGACATTCTCCAGTCGATCATTCTGCTCTTGTTGCTCCATCATCTGTCGTAGGTCTTCTTCACTGTCATGATCATGGACACTGTCGTCATGGAGACTGGAGCTGGCGTAGCCCGGGCCCCTTCGGCCGAGCGATCCCTTGATCGTCGAATTTAGAATCGTACTCAGCCGGGAGGTAGAGCTGTGTCGGACCTGATCCGAATACTGCGAGGGTGTGCTGAGGGCGGGAGAAACACGGCCTGGTGTCAGGTTGTTGTTGTTGCGTATGGACATGGCGGATGCCGCCCGCTGTTTGGGCGGGTTTCGGAGAGGACGGCTCTGGGAGGAAGAAATTGACATGCGTGGCGTTTGTTGAGAACGTGAGCGGAATCCCGGGTTGAACTCATCAATATCTTCTAGGGTCACATTGTTCTCCTCTTCCCCTTCCTCCGCCGGGTTTCGCAGCAAAAGATACGAGAGCGCGTTGAACCAGGTCTCGTGTCTTTGGCTTGTGGTGGCCGTGAACCGGATCCGACGACCCGGGCTAACAACTTCCAAACTCCTGCAGTGAAGACCAGGAGGGTATGGGTTTTCATCCGCCACAACTCGAACGGCCTCGATGGGAACGCTCTTTGTCCGACCTTCGGTCTTGCCGGCAGTTTGCGGGTCGTGCTCACTCCAGTACAACGTGCGGGTATACGGATGAACCCAGAAGTATCGGCGGTGTCGCGTGTTCGAGATCTCCCCGGAAACAGCCTTGCGGGTGTATTTCCAGAGGAATTCTCCAATCATTGTCTGGGTGATCGCCTGGATCATGCGCGCATCTGTACCCGCGGGATATCCGTAGGGGAGGCCAGCGGCGTTGGGATGCCCATTGAACCGTTCATCAATTTCGGAAGCAAAAGATGAAACGGACGATCGTCGCGACACCTGGCTCTCGCGCCTGCCTTTGGCACGCGAAGAAGTCGTTTTCGTTGAACCAACATAGGCATGGCCCTCGTTCGGAGTTCGCGGGCGTTGGGGAGCGGCCGTCTTGTAAGCGGAGGCAGGGGCAATAGGAGGGCCCATGAGGGCAGGGGATGCGGGTCGCTGCTCTGTCGACTTCTTTTCGGCAGCCATGATGGCTTCCTTGTGATCGGCCGGTAACGGCGGGTGGCTATGCACACTCGAGGATAGGCTGGTGGCACTGCCTGGTCGCCGATGAAGAGAGGTTGTCGACGCCTGGTGAGCAGGTCGAGGTCGCGCCTTTGGCGTGGCCAACGGAGAGTTACTTAGCTCCTTAGCCTTATCGCTGTCTGGGGGAGATAAGGGGCGGGAAGTGACGCGGTCAAGAAGCAGCTGGTCAATTTGCTTAGAGGAAAGAATGGTCTGAGCACCCTGGTCTGCCAACTGAGAAGAGGACAGGCGTCTTGCATGGCGCGAGCCGGCGTTTCCAGAAATGGAGCCCAAAGGCAGTCCGCTTTCCGTTTCCTGATCCTTCGTGCCATTGACGGAATCCTCCGCTTCGAAGTCCTCAGCAACCACCACAGTTGGGGTTTGAGGAATCGGCATGTTAGGTCCGGCGCCCCGATCTTGCGCGGAATACGCGATACTGTCGGGGAGGGCTGCCGGAAGGGTGGCTGCGGCTGGCGTGCACTGGACAGGAAGCGTCTCCAGCGCATGGATTGTGGACAGCGACAGTTCGGGCACTGAAGCCGAAATATCGGGCACTGGAACAACCTCCGGCAGTAGAGGAGCGGCCGGCTCGATAGACTCTGGAGTGAGGATCGAGATGGCCAACTCCGGTACTGGAGCAGCCTCCGGAACTCGAGGCGTGACTGGCTGGGTTGATTCTGGGGTGATGAGGGAAAGAGCCAATTCTGGCACTGGAGCGGGCTCCGGCGTTGGTGGCACCACCGGCTCGGTTGATTCTGGCGTGAGAAGCGAAACAACCAGATCTGGCACTGGGGTAGCCTCGGGCACTCGTGGAGTCATCGGCTCGGTCGATTCTGGCGTGAGAATCGAAACGCTCAAGTCTGGCAGGTCGCATTGGGCAGCGCGCTCGGCAACGGCGACTTGTGGCGTAGGTTCTGGAATTGGCACCGGGATCGGTTCAGGCAGAGTAGCCACCACTGGTTCTGTATGCTCAGAAAAGATGGTCGAAACCTCCAACGGTTGGATGTCTGTGCTAGTGGCACGCTCTGAGACCGACACTGGGGGTACAACCACGGGCTCGACAGGCGTCGCCACAATTGGTAGAGTATGCTCCGCAAAAACCGAAGAGACATTCATGTTTGGCTCATACACCGGCTCGGGGGTGGGAAGTCTGGCCACTACCGGCTCCGTAGATTGCGACGAGATCGCCGAATACTTTATTTCTGTAGGCTCGGGGGTGGGGAGCGCAATTGGCTCAGTCAGGCCTCCAACAAGATAGGCCGTGCTCAAATCAGGCCGAGTGGGCGCAACTGGCGCAGTCTCCTGGGTGGAAATAGAGGATATATCCAATTGTGGCAGGACAGGCTCAGCAGTTCCATCGCGCTGGGCGTCCGGCGCATCGTCATCCCAGGCCATTTTAGGCGGAGTTGGCACGTTAGAGACGGGATCACCATTGCGGTCGAGAGATGCTTTCAACGGCGTCCATTGGGTTGCCGAATGAACCACCTGTGGAGATTCTGGCGCGTCGGTAGCAGTACCGGCGTCGGATGTCACCGATTTCTTTGGCGTTACCGGGGCGCTAGAGATGGTCTCTTCGCCAGCCAGTGCCTGGCCAATGGCCGTTGCGGGCTCCCAGGGATCGGTCATGACGCCAGAGTCAACCATGGTAGATCTTGGTGGAACCTCCAATGGAGCTTCCGATGGCCTTCTCGAATCGGACATGGGCATCATTCGCGGGGTGGAAGACGAGGAAGGCATCGAAGGACCAAACTCTCCTTCGTCGTCCTCGCCATCCAGTTCAGCAAGCTCTGCGAATAGACTCTGACCTTCGGGTGACTCGGACTCTTCGTTAAAGCTCGTCGCCGGGGATTCTCGAGCACTTGACGGCCGGCTGGTAGAGGCCATGGGAGCCTCCCCGGAAGGACGAATTCTCCGTTGTACGCTTCGCTTCTTCCGGAGGCGGTAGCGAGGCGTCGACACTTGACTGGGGGAGGGGAATTCTTCGGGTTCAGTATCATCTTCATCGCCAGAAGTTGAAGCAGTGCTCTGGTACGACGTGCGCTCCCGAGTCTTGGTCAGCATCAAAGACGACACGCGGCCGCGAGGGGTTCTCTGCAGGCGATCCTCGGTTTCCGTAGCATCGCCGGAGTCGCTGCTAGAGTCGGCCATACTTTCAATGCCGGTCTGGAACGCGTCGCTCTCTGTCGCGGTCTCGCGCTCGTTGGCGGTCTCGAAGGCATCGTCCGCCTCGGTGGCGGTGTGATACGCATCGCTAGGTTCGTCAGACGACTGGCCGCCTGGAGGACCCCGAGAAGACTTCAGAGCAGCCTTGTGCGAGGGACTGGAATCAGCGCCGTTGTCTTCCCAGTCGGACTCATGGACCTCAATCTCCGTCGTTCCTCGCCGACCGGCGCCAAGCAGATCCGGGCGTGCCGGTTTTCTTTGGGCTTCTGCCTTGGTTTTTTGGCGCTTGTTAGACGGTCCGGCGGGTCCGGCAGCTTCACGGCGACGCTGCTCAACTTCATCCCGGGCCTCTTGCAGCATCCGCTTCAGCTCAATCTTTTCCGTCTTCTCGCGGTGAATGGTGCTCTTGAGGTTCTGGATCATTCGGTGGGCATGACCCAGCGAGCTTCGCAACGTCTCAGTCTCGAGATGGTTGTGACGAGGGGTAAACTTGTTGGGAGATGGCGGGGGAGAATTGTCCGGGGTCGCTCGGCCTTGGTCATCGGAGTCGTCATCCCGCGGAGCATCGCGAGTGGCCTCGGTCTCGTGCTGCCGCAGTCGCATGGCCACCGCTTTCGCCAACTCTTGGTTCTGCGAGTTCAATTCCTCCAGCTTCTGTTGCATCGACTGCCGTTCTAGGTCGCCCGCATTGAGGTTCCTGCGCAAGAGGTGTAGTTCGGCATCGTTGGCTTTCTGGGCGGCGGTCTGATCCTCAAGCAGTTTGGAATTGGTCTGTTTCAAGTCCTCGAGTTCGCGCTCCACGGCGTTCTTTTCGGTGGTGACGGTGCCCAGGCTGCTGTTCAATCGGCTTTCTCGATCGGCGGCCTCCTTAATCGTGGCCATCAACTCGTGCGTTCGGGTTTCCAGGGCCCAGTTCTCGTCCTTGTAGCGCTCCTCGCTCTCGTCTAAGGCGCGAATCCGCTGGGCGTAACCCTCCGCCTCGAGCTCCAACCTCGACTTCTCTAGATTGACGATTTTCAACGCCTCCTCCCGCTCAGCAAGGAGAGCCTGCAGCTGACGTACTTGGGCCAGGAGGGACGTTGAAATCTCGGTGGCAAATTCGATGTCGTGAACGCGGCTCGAGGGCTGGTTTCGCTGTTTCCGGGACGGCACGCTCACTTTACTGGGGGAGTTGGTTGCCTGGCCGGCGAACAAGGCGGGACTGAGGGGCGACTGCATAGTTCAAGAGAGTTAGTTACGTCGGAGAGGCCGAGTAGGTATGCGAGACATGTACCTTCTGGTCCATTGACGGGGTGCCCAGGTGCGCCTCGTCGCCGCCCGCCAGCCGTTTCGGGGCAAGAAAAGCCCTGGCAGTCTCGCGGCCAATCTCGTTGTATTCCCGCTCCAGGTCCGCTAGTTTCCGACGCAAGTCCGGCCCAATCTGGCCCTCCTCCTGCTGCTGCTCCACCTCTTTCAATTTATCCTCGAGCTCCTTCTGCTGTTCGATCAGCGCGGTGCCTAATTTCGACGCTTCCTCGAGTCTACGCTCGGTCTCGGTCAGGTGGGCCTCGAGGGCCCGCTTTGCCTGAGCCGGGGACGATGCATCCAGACTGAACAACTGAGTGTCGAAGGACGAATACCTATGGGTTTCGCGGGGCACCGCCTGGCCCTCGGACGGGGAAACAAAGGGATCCTCGATCGTCGACATGCTCCGGTCCTGATCGATCGCGCCGTTACCTGTTGAATCTGACAAAGATGTAGTCATGGTTGGATGGGATAGCCTGCGGGTGGTATCTGGTCCTCTGGGGAGAGGACGCAGCTGCCGATCTAAACCCGCAAAGCTCGTCGCCTCGTGCCTCTCGAAATCCTTCTCAGGCCTCAGTCATCATCCGACGAGCCAGTCGACCCTTAGCAGTATGAACGGATTTGCGTCGATTCGGGATTCCTCGGGCGTTGGATAAGCCGACCAGCGACCAGGTTTCTGCGATCCTCACGAAGTCTCAAGTCGAATGCGACGGCGCCAAGCGAAGAGCACCGTCTATCGGGTAGTTGGGAGGTGGAAAGGCCGTGACCGTCGTTTGCAAGTAAGCGTAAAACTAATAAAGTGAAGAGAGACAGTTGAAAGGGTCGAGGATTGAGGATCAAGGGAGGCTACTGCGCCTTCCAGACGGTCAGAGACGAAGTTGAAGGGCGACGGGGGGAAGAGTGGAGCGGAGTTCCGACCTACCGCCAGAAATCGAGACAACACAAACGCGTTTGTGGACGTCAGGTCGACAAGGATGCGGACCAACCACAAGCAACAGCCACTCGCGCGACGATCGGAGGGGATCACCGCGAGACAATTAATTACAGTAAACAAAAACACGAAAAAGAACAAAAAAAAAATAGAGATACCACGGAGGTTGATTGGACGGATGCGACTGACACCTACGTCCGAACAACCGGTATACCAATTAGTATAGGTGGGAAAATCGAATTGAAGAAAGGATCAGTTGGGAGAAAGAAAAAAAAAAAAAAAAAAGGAAATTAATCAGGATAAGGAAAGACACAAGGGTAGGTAGGGAAGGTGAAAAAAGAAGAAAAGAAGAAGAAACGAGTCGAAAGGAAGGAAGGGGTGGTGAGGGGAGGGGGAAGAGGGAAGAGGGAAGAGGAAAGAGAGGGACAAATGAGGGATTCCAAAGTGGTGCCGAGGGGGGTGGACAACGAGACGAGACCGACTCGTTGGGTGGGGAGACAAGAAGGGAAGAAGGGAAGAAGAAGGGAAGAAGAAGAAGAGAAGAGCACAGCACAGGGGTGGCTTCAGCTGGAGAACTGCCGGCGGTACGTAATAAATCGGATTGTTTCAAGAGAGAGAATCAGGGGTCTAAGAAGGTAGAGCCCTCCCCGGGGGGTGTGCCTGTGGAATAAATATAATGAATAGATAATTGATCCAGATACGGACCTGAATGAGGCTGACGATGTGATATACGAGGATCTGCTGCGTCCAGAGAATCATGATAAGGTTTCTCTCAACCAAACATTCAAACAATAAACAATCCTGACCCAAAGATGACTTGTCAATCGTCGCCTTACTTACCAGGCCCGTACGACGCGTACCGAACTGTCAGGCACTTCAGGCACCCACTGGCTGTTTGTCTCGTTTGCATCACCTCGGTTGCGGACGTCACCTGACCGATGGGTCGATGGTCTTAACGCTAGTCGCTGACCGATCGATGGCTTTGTCATTTGTCACGTGAGCTCTCGGGATCCGCCAAGCCGTCGCCACTCAACTAGGTAATCAATCCATCAACCGTCAACTTTCAATCCGACTAGAACCATCATCTCGCCGGGGATTTCAAGCGCACTTCACAATGGCCGACGAAACCAAAGTCGTCGACGACGTCCCTCAATTCTCCTTCAAAAAACGATCCGCCAAGGCCAAATCCAATTTTCGCAAGAAGCCCGCTACCCCGCCGCCCGCTTCCGACTCAGATTCCGGCTTTACATCCTCCGATGATGACGAGGGCCGTAGCATCAAACGACGCCGGAAGACCGCGGCCGTGACAGCCTCGTCCGCTGCCAATGCCGCTCGAAGGGACGCCCCGCAAGATGAACAAGCTACCGCTGCCACGCCGGCTCCCCTGGCGTCGACCAACGACGCGACTAAACAGTCCAACTGGTACGACGAGGGTATGGATGAGAAGAACCTCCTGGGCACGACGCGAGCTCGTCCCACCACGGACGCATCATCTGCGGCCGACGGAACGTACAAGGGGGCGGCCAACTATCAGTCCTTCATTCAGAAAAACCCCGACGCCCCGAGCAAAAAGTTCGGTCCCATGAAAGCCCCCACCAACGTCCGAACCATCACGTTCACCGACTACATGCCAAATGTCTGCAAGGATTACAAACTCACGGGATACTGTGGCTTTGGCGACGGCTGCATCTATCTTCATGCGCGCGAGGATTACAAGCAAGGCTGGGAGCTTGACCGAGATTGGGAGGTCAACACCAAGGGCAAGACTCTGAGCGGAAAGGTGACGTCGCAGAGAAGCGGTGGCAACGCGTCCAAGGACGAAGATGACGACGAGGAGGAGCTTCTCGAAAACATCCCGTTCGCCTGCATCATCTGCAAGAAGCCCTATCGAAATCCCATCATCACCAAGTGCGGTCACTATTTCTGTGAATCATGCGCGTTGCAGCGTTATCGAAAGAATCCGTCCTGTGCGGCTTGTGGAGCGGGCACCGGAGGTGTTTTCAACACGGCCAAGAAGCTGAACCATCTACTGGAGAAGAAACGGGAGCGAGCCCGCAAGCGGCGGGAGCAGGCCATCGCGGAGGGCGAGGAAGTCAGCAGCGAAGATGATGAGGGTGTCGAGAGCTCATGATACAGGTCGGCCTTTCGCCTAGCGCAGGATGCCGTGAAAGAAAACCAAGGAGGGCTAACGTCGCAGCCGGTCTGCAGTCCTGTAATGTATTATATATTCTCAGATACCTTGAATGAATGTCCGGATGGAATTTTGGGCTAGCAGTTTGATAAGTCCCGGTTAGCTTAGAGACCTTGAGTTTAAAAATGGTAAACCTTCAGGCCTGTTGTTGATCCATGCAGCTGAGTGCAAGAATTGAACAGCGGACCATCCAATTTTGCTTATTGTCTTCCACATCGAGGGCTTCTCTGACTACAATATATATTCCGTAGAATGTGGATGAGACAGTAGGAGCAGGAGAAGAGGGAATAACCATGGCTTTGAAATACTTCGTAACTTATCAAGGACACACCCTTCGATCAATCCAACCGATTGAACTCGGCCCATTCCCGTCACGGTGGTTGACCCGTTGACCCGTTGAAGGTGTATGAGCGACGTCATGCCGCTCGCTTAACCCTCCTAATTTGGTGCGGCAAATCGAAGCGCCACGTGCAGCCCGTGGTTCACCCCTTCTTCCATCCTTTTCTGTTTCTATTTCTCTTTGTTACAATCCTTCTTGATTCCCAGTGATATCTATCTGATGGAGCAAAAAAAAAAGACTCTCTCCTGGATCTTTTCAACTATCCCTGCTACCGTAGACACTGTCTATCTACCAGTTACTCCGGACCTGGCAACCTGCTCTGGAGATGAATTCCTTCACCGAGAAAACGGCTGGAGCTAACGCTGCTAGCGGGGCCCCGAGGATGCACTAAAACCTGGTCGGGGGCGCCAAGCTTCCCCGCTAGAGACCCTAAATCCACGGGCAGCACCCCTTAAAGTTCACGCTGCACGGCATCATCCACAGACCCTGTCGAGCCTATGACGGGCCTCATCAGGGCCACAGAATCGGGTCCCTCAAGCTTAACCGGGGCCTAAGTTCCTTAACGCGTCCCTGGCCACGCACCGAGTGGGCCCTCGCACTTTGGAGGAGGGACCGCTTGCACGCTCGATCCCGGCCACAGTCCAATGATGTGCAAGATGTTGCGACCCTTTCTGGGTCGCCCGTGGGATTGACTGTACAGCCATGCTTCGCCCTCGACAATCTTGCTGTCTCTGACATGCGGACTCTTTCCCACCGCTCGGGCCTTTGTTGCCTATGTTTCGCTTTTCGTCCATCATTCTATCTACGGCCACCAGCCATGATCGGCTTCCTCAAAGAGTCAATGCGACCCTCCTTTTTTCCTCCTTGATCTACGTTTGAGTTGATCTCGATCTGCTTCTCCCCTTTCTCCTTCTGATCTTTTGTTGTACTTATTGATTTTTCAGTGCTGCCATTAAACCAGTCATCTTCTCAAACCTTTTTCCTCCGTGTTTCTCTTCCTCCCAGCCTTTCAACCACCGCCTTTCATCTCTGTAAACACCTGCTTGTCTTTACACCACGCGATACCTTGACCGGATAGCTTGTTCGTGGGGCTTGGGTGGTCTCTTTCTCCGTGCATTCTCTCCATTCATGATGAGATGCGGTTTTCGCCTTGCCCTATGCATATTGCTGGTGCTCTTGGTCCCCTTGTATCTCATCAAGGCCCATCTAGAGGATCTGTGTGATCAGTACCGCGCAGGCGCATACTTGGTCAACTGGCTTGATATCAACTCCTCTGAATACGAAGGTGTTCTGCCTAAACATGACCTGTTTAGTGACAAGGTCATCGTAATGGCGAAGTTGGAGGAGGAGCCGACGGAGTGGGTCGAGGCAGAACTTCCAGAGTATGTGGTTGCCTTGACACTGTCTCTCTCCTAGCATGTCACGACGCTAATATGATTGTATCTCAAGCTGGAAACGCGCAATTTACGTTGTCAACCCGTCGCGAGCAACGGCCGCCAATGAGCACAAGCTCAAGACGCCCCTAAATAAAGGCCATGAGTCCATGGCCTACCTCACCTACTTGATCGATTATTATGACCGTCTCCCTTCGATCGTTGCATTTCTTCATGCGCATCGCGGAGGATTTCTCATGGCCTGGCATGTGGACGCGCCTTTACACGACAACGTAGCGGCCATGAGATCGTTGCAGCTCGACTTCGTCCGGCAAAACGGATACGTCAACCTCCGGTGCAATTGGAATCCTGGATGCAAGGCAGCGCATCGCATTAATCGGCATGTCACCAACACCGTGTGGCAGGAAGTATTTGAAGGCACAAGCACGCCACCCCTGAACGTCACGATATCTGCAAGCCTGGCGGAAAACGGAGCGATGGATGCGGCACGAAACCAGAGGTTCCTGCCAAAGCCCAGGGAAATCGGAGCTGCCTGTTGTGCGCAGTTCGCCGTGTCGCGAGAGCAGGTGCTTCAACGGCCACGAGAGGACTACGTTAAGTTCCGACAATGGATTATGGACACAGACCTGGACGATGCCAGCAGCGGGCGGATCATGGAATTTCTTTGGCACGTCATCTTCGGCAAAGAATCCGTATAGTGAGTTACTTCTCCGTTCAAATAGCGGTACCAAGATGAACCAAAACAATTAACAGTTGACGGCCAATAGTTGTCCAGATGAAGAAGTCTGTCACTGCCAGGTCTACGGAAGATGCTGAGTGAATTTAAAGCGCTTGAGGACGGGCCTTTGTGCCTTTGTATATATTGTCACGACCTCTGTATATATGCCAACCTTTCCTTATGTATGAACATCCTTTTGGACTTCCCGCTAGCACAGCGTTGTCGAACGATTTTACGAACTCGGACCTAGTTCGGGAGGATGTACTCTGCCTTTTTCGTGTTTCCTTTCCATTTCCTTCTCTATTACATGCCTTTTGCGGGTTTGTGCCTCGTTCCTGTTTCTTTTTGCTCCGTTCCTTTCCCTCCAAGTTATCTCTGCATGCCCACCGCCATGGAAACGTTTCCTGGTTTCATGCTCCCCTCGAGCACCTCAACTTGAAGGAGTCGCCAAAAATGGGGTGTTGACGATTGGAGTTGAACCTTGGACTTTTGCCCCTGTCAACCGTTCGCCCCCAAAGTGACCCAAAGTCCCAAACATACTCTAAAAAGCGGGTCCCCGGCCGACCCCTGTCTGAGTGTCATCGTCAGGGAATCAGGACGCGTACAACCCGCCCGTGCTTCTCTCTGCAGCTTGGATGTTTCTCCCGTGCTCAAAAGCCAGGGTGCCCTGGCATGGGCGTTACCCCTTCTTAGATAGTTATGTTTCGACAAACATTATTGGTCATTCATACTCCCCTGTACTACCGGGTTCAATGATCTCAGCTCTCGAACTGTGACTTGGCAATCAGTGGTGAGACCGTGGCCATGTACCCGACTATTACAGGGATAGCACGGAGTAATTGCTCCATTATCTGCCAATGGTGGGAGGATAGCGGTGAGATACTGAATAGGGTTGTAGGGAACCCCATCGATTTGCAGTCATCGCCAATGGCCGAGCCTTGCCCATAAGAGCAAAATTAGCCAGCACTGTGCGCTGCAGCTAGGCTATACCCAAGGTGTTAATCGAACATCCCGAATGTCAGCCAGCCACACGAACTGGAGGGCTGCAGCTCTCTGCACTGCGACGGACATATAATAATACCCAGCATCACTATTCAGCATTTCCATACTAGACAAGAACCGGTCATGGAGAGTGGCGCCGGGATAAATGTGCAGGTTGAAATTGGACCTCTGGCCCTGCCATATTCCCTCCCAGGGCGAAGGGGCAGCCGCCCTGCAGTTGACTTGGAGGACGAGGAGAGGGCGTGGAAACAGCTCCAACAATATGAATCATTCTACGACAACTCGAGCGATACACCTTATGAACCCCTGGAAGGTACATGTCGTTGGGTCACCAACACGGTAAACTATGGGAAATGGATCTTGCACGAAAGGGGCTTCATTTCCATTACTGGCTCCCCAGGCTCTGGGAAATCATGTCTACTTTCTTGGATGGGATCTGCTGGTCTCGGAGCGGAAAGCAGAACTTCGAAGTCGTTTTATGAGAAGAAACCAGCACCACTGATCCCGTATTTCTCGGCGCCACAGCAACGTGTTGGTAGCCCGGTGCGGAGGCTACTAGCCTCATTATACTTCAATATCTTGCGTGCAGATTCATCGCCGGCCCAGCGTTATCAGCGAAGAAAAGAACCATTCTCAAACGAGGTCATCATACAGAATGTGGTAGATACCGCAAAGAAAAGGCCGGTCTTTTGGATCATTGACGGCCTCGATGAGCTTCTCGCCGAATGTGAGAAGGCGGGCGAGACTCCGTGCTTGTTGCCCTTCCTACAATCGATCATGAAGGAAGCCTCTGACGCAGATGCCTCTTTGCACATTTGCTACACGAAGCGAGACTATCCGGTGATCACGCCCTACGACCTTGCAGGTGGCGGCAACCACTGTCATTTCGAACTTCGCATGGATGATCACAATCGCCCGGACATCGAGCGCGTCCTTGACTACATTATAGAGGATTTGTATGGTGGTGTGGAGCTTCATGGGAGAAACTAGATAAAATACAACATCATGATTCGCGGCTGCTATTGCTTATGTGAACATGCCCAACCATCGTCTTCAGTTCTGGGATCAACCAGACATAACAATTGCACCCGAAACAGTCGGCGATATGTGGCAGTCAATACTCCTCCAGTTAGGGCCAAGGGAATTGAAACTGATAGGTTTTGTTATGACGGCGCAAAGACCTTTGAGCCCTGATGAGCTCAGCTGCGTATCCGAATTCTCCTTTCCTGATGACTTGGAGTACAACCAGGCATTGATAACGAGCACCTTCGGGTTATTGCGGTTGGGCGCGATGGAATCAGAGGACCGTAGAGCCCTCACGCCTTATGTTGCACTTGCGCAGACATCGCTTGCTGCGTATCTGAACTCTGGAATGGTGGGCTTTGACAATATTCGAGAGGCGTGTCACTGGCGCTTTATCGAACTAGGCCTTCTTATGCTGAAGGAATGTTATACCACGTACTGCGAATATTGGCTGGCAGTACTTCCTGAATATAAGGGCCCGGCACTGGCGCTCGACGGCAACTACAACGAAAAAGTCGAGATCCCTGAAGAACTCTCTGATCTGGTCCAGAAACCGATGCTCAGATACACCGTGCAGTATTTAATAAATGTCCCACACAGTGCATCTCGAAGCCAAGGATCGAGCCAAACCAGTCTTCCAAGAGTTGGAACACCATCCTCTTAATGATCAAGCTCCCAGTCTCCTTTCCATGTGGTGTCATCTCCACAATTTCGTTTCTGGTTTCTATGTCTATGGTCCAGGCGTAACGATTTGGCATGTACTCACTAAGTATCTGAGTTTCCTGAATAACCTTCAAAGCATGTGGCTGCGTAATACGCTGAATTAATTGAAATAAGAACATTATCTTCTGACAGATCTTCCGCAGGGCCTTGGAGATTTAAATAAGGTGCTGGTTGATCATACAGCGGTTGCCCTAACCACGAAGACTTGTACTATGCCTATGCCTATTCACTGCTGTCGCAAGTACTCAGCCATCTATCAGGGCTATTCTTACCAGTTATTTCCATCTTTACTAAAAATAACAAGATGGTGAATTTCCCTGATATGCGGTAGCACCCCGTTAAGTTCCGTACGATGCCAGAGGAAGAACCCCCAATAGACGAGTGAGGCGCAAGCTCCCACGATTCCAATCAGAGCTTGCTGAAAGTTTTGGAAATTCCCTGGGCCCATGGCTGGCCAGGCCTGACTCCCAAGTCCAGGAGAGTACCGCTAGATGACCATCTTAGCCTTTTATAGAGGATCCTTGTCCTCACAGCAGGGCATTGTTCAGCACCCCAACCCTTCCTGTCCTAGTCTTCAAAGCAATCAATCGCCATGGCGACTACTTGGTTCTGTGGAAACTGCATGACGTCCTTCAACTCTTTTATGAAGGGTATGTTCACAGTACGTGCAATGAATTCCATGCAGTCCACCCAGGCTCGCGTACTGCATGACGCACGTTCAGTCATCTCAGAGCAAGAAGTATCTGGAATTGCTCCCTGCATGGTAAGGTGCCTATCGCCCATCCACTCCTCCACATGCTAACATGACCAGTTGAACTGCCTAGACTTGGAGGGTTGGGAGTACGGCCGTCTCTGCGCTGAGCTGGAGGATCCAGATGCCAAATCATGCAGTAGCCAGTGCTCGGATATCCAGAATGAGCACTGTAAACAGCATACTCTGGACCCGTCGGCCTGTCAGTTAGACGCTCCACAGGTGCCCACCAGCCTATGCCAGTTCATCGACGCTTCAGACGTGAATCCCGACAAAGGTGAACTCCAACGCAGGGACCTCAAGTCTCCACCAACGGATGACCCAACGAGCGAAGAGCCCACACGAACGCGCGCTCCGCCCAAAATCACCAACGCCTCGCCCACCCACAAGATCCTAACGCTGACAGAGCTTACGGACGTCCCCAGCACCCGGTCTACCACAGAGACTGTGCCCACGACAACAACAAACAGCCCCATACCTACCACATTCAACACGTTGGCATCCTCGACATCCATGGAGTCTAGCACCACTGTCATTTCCGCCTCACCACTACCGTCACTAACGACACCAGTTGCGCTCAATCTCTCGACGGGATCGATAGTAGGAATAGCCATTGGCGCTGCCTTGCTTTGCGGGGTGCTCTGGCTTGTAATACGATGTTGTTTCAAGCACGGAGGAAAGCTGGACGCGGCGAAGGATGGTCTGCACACAGAGACATTGGTACCCTTGGAGTTCGTTGCAGTTCCTGAGAAGTATGGAAACACGGTCAGTGAGCTTGATAGTCGAGTGGCTGCAAATCCCCCCAGACCGGTCCAAGAGGGCATCCATGAATTGGGCGGCGAGCCTGTGGTTGCTCCTCGTTCTGAGGACACGGAGACACCCAAGATTGTAGCCACAGTCTCGGAGGGGATTAGACCAAGAGAGCAGGCAGAAACTGTAGCTGCCAATGGGGCTGGCGGAGAGAGGGTTCAGGGACTACCAGAGATGGTCATACCTGATCATACAAAAGGTCAGCGCGGATTAGCGAAATCTTGAACAAACCATCACCCTCGCCTTGTTTCTCTTTCATTTTGATTTTGTTTCAAGCCTTGATCCAAGAAGCTTTGGATGAATAGTAATTCAAATGTGTTTCATTTAATTTCCCCAGATAAATCTCAAGTGAGATGTCGCAGAGCCGAAAAGAACGCCGTTAAGCTTTGTAGAACGTATGGATATCATACAGGCTTTCATCAGATAAAATAGTCACGTTCATCTACCTCGTTACGTCCAAAAGATCAATCCTTATCCCTTGGCCTTTCACTTTTGCTCCAGGTACTCCTCCACCCGATCAACAAGGTCTGCTTTCTTCCCGGCAGCCGAGCGACCGTGAGAAGTGAGGAAGTCTTTAAGGATGGCCACCGTAAGCTGTGCAGAACGGTATGTTAGCTGATCATTTTGGGTATATCTGACTAGGCAGAGCTTACCTTAGAGAGAGTTCCCTTCTGATAATGAAGACGCACGTCACTTTCAATCCCTTCCGATGAATTTTCAGTCTTCACCTTCTTGGGTGCATGTCCACCTCCATCCGCAGAGTCAGAGGCACGATCTTTGGCGCTTCGTTTAACAAGCGTGCTCTTGGGACCGGAGGGTGCTATTTGTGCATACTGCTTCTCGAGTTCGTCGGCCCAGGACAGCACATAGTCACCGGCTCGCTAGGAAGATGGATGTTAGACTCCCTTCCGAAATATGACATCAAGTGAGTTCCTACCTTGTCGATCTGGCGATATTTCGGTATCGTCTTATCCTCCGGTTTCTCGGGGAGGTCTTCATCCAGAGCAAGGGCCTGCAGGATGCGGTAATGCCATTGAAGCGCTGCATGATAAGTAAGTATAGTCCTCGACAACCGAGCAAGGAGGACAGCCTACAAGGATTGGGGTATTTCAGAGGCTCGTAAGATGCCTTTGGGAGTTGAAGTTGCTGGACGACCATCCGCATTTGATCAATCAGTGGCTCCGGTGCCACGTTCAAACTGGTCTCCGGATTCTGTCGAACGTCATCGGCAAATGGGAGGGGAATAATCCACATCCCGGGAGGAAACTTCTGCACTCCGGCCTCGTCCAGCTTTTCCTCCCCCGCTAACATGGCACCCAAGACGGGCCCTGCGTTCTTGCGTGGAATGAACCAAACGAGTGCCATCTTTTTGTTTCGCAAGAGGCTTTGGTGTAAGGCTGAAAATACCCTCGTCGAGCCCACAAAGTCCTCCTCCGACGGGTAGATGAAATACGGATGCTTGACGTTGGCCCAAAATGGGAGCGCCGAAAGAGGCTTGAATCCAACAATCCGAATCACCGGCTCCCCAAAGTCTCTCAAAGCCTTCTGCTCCTCGGGCGTAAAAGAAACTTGGTCACCACCAAACTTGTAAGCTTTCTTGATTTCCCATTTTTCGATTGTCCGAGCCGTATCTTCTGCGATCTGGGTCGTAGTCCCTTTGACGATTTGAGGCTTTTCACCCCCTAGCCAGACGTAGGAGTTCCTGGCTGACTCCTGACGTCGGAAGAGAAGATAGCCCGACACTGAAATCTTGAAGTCTGGCCCTATCTCCAGCGGCATGTTCGAGAAGTGGGCCCGGCGGGGAACAGATCGTGAGTTGATACTGGAGAGCAAAGTGTTGAGTAACGCTATCCCGTCACTGTTGGCTGTGAGGGTTTTGGAGTCGGTTTGTAGATAGGTAGGCGCCTCTGGATCATTCGGAGAGGACTTGTAAATGATGTCCTACCCGAAATGTCAGTCCGGTTCTCTCAAATATGTGAGAAAATGGGTCCGACTTACATCATAGAACTTGGAGCCATCAAACTCATGGTCCGGCTGGGAAATCGGGAATAGCTCGATGGTGACACCAAGGTCGTACAAGTCTTTGGCTCGCACCGTGGCGGCGGAGCGAAGGCTCTTGTTGTCGCCGTGGGGGTTATCGTTGTCAGTCACTATAAACAGTCGTCGAGAAAGAAAGTTGGGTGCCTTTGATGTGAAGATTTGGTTGGCGCAGAAGAGCACGTTGGCCATAGAAACGCGCTCCTCCCCGGGGACCAATATCTCTCGAGCCTTTCCTTCATCCTCCGCGAGCGCTCGAAGCTCCTTGACCTCCCGCGCCGAAGGAATATCCAGATCCGTGAAAAGGTAGCAATGCGGATAAGAGAGATCACCGCGACTATTCTCATCTTCGTCGTAGAACTTGGACGCCCGCGTCCCGTATAGTAAGACCCCCATCATGTCGTGCGGGTTCGAAATGATCCGTTGTTGCATCAGGTGGTAGGCGCATTTCAGCGCTGCGGTCGTGGGGGATTCCTCTTGGAACTTTTTGGGATCCGGAGATGAACGACGGGTGAGCATCGAGTCGCTCACTTCGATGGCAAAGAGCACGGCATCTTTGACCGATTTGTAGCCCTAGAAAATGGTGTGAGCCACTTGTCTCTATCAATGGAACTCGCGATGACGTACGGTCTCGTCAATCTCCTCTTCCTCCTCCAACTGTTCGTCTTCTCGAGAAGGGTTATCGTCCGCCATGATGAATCTGCGAGTTTGAAGGAAGTGGACGGTCACTGGCGAAGTGGGATTGATGTGAGATGAATTAAATGGGGAGGAAGTAGAAGGTAGCAAGCATGGTGGACTTGGTGCCTGCTGCGGTCGGCGGTGCTGCCTGGGGGTGCCTGAGACGCGAGGCACCCAGGCCGACTGACGCGCGGGGAACACGAACATCATGTGACAGCGCCAAGACTTGATGACGCTCGGTCTGCCCTGATTGGCGTTCGGTCATCGTTCCAGCTGGACTCCGGAAGTCTCCCGGCAACCGTCCATCCCTCCATCCTCACCACTTCTCTCGCCTTGAAGGCTCTTCCAATTCCGAGTGGTTCGCCTTCATCTTGTGTTGATCAGTGTGTGTCTGGATATCTTCGACTCTAGATATGGCGCTTCGACAATTTACTCTGCCCCGGCAGTTAATGCGACCGGTGGTTCGCAGTCCGCTTGGTTACAGCAAAGACCTGAGAGCTGGCCTGGCAACAGCAGTGCCTCCTGTGACGCAAGATTCAACTGGCTCGAAGGGACCGACCGCCATGGTTTTCCTGAACATGGGAGGGCCGTCGACAACGGACGAAGTGGAAGATTTTCTTAGCAGGTTATTTGTACGCCGCCGACATCTCATGAGCAAACTTCCACAGCATTTCCTGGTTACTCAATGCTAACCTCTTGATCGTTTTGTAGGCGGATGGCGATTTGATTCCCCTGGGACGACTGCAATCCTACATTGGTCCCCTCATTGCTCGGAGGCGAACCCCCAAGATCGTCAAGCAATACTCGGATATTGGAGGCGGCTCGCCGATCAGAAAATGGTCGGAGTATCAATGCCAGGAGATGTGCAAGATCCTAGATAAACTGAACCCCGAAACTGCGCCACACAAACCTTACGTGGCATTCCGCTACGCCCAACCGTTGACGGAACAAATGTATACCAGACTACTAGAGGACGGGTTTGGAAACGGGAAGGGCGGTCGTGCCGTCGCCTTTTCGCAATATCCCCAGTATTCGTGCTCTACAACGGGAAGCTCGCTCAATGAGTTGTGGAAATGGAGAAACCGCCTCGAGGGTGTCAGGGCAAATGGCAACGCGGACCCGGCGGGGTCCATTCAGTGGAGTGTCATCGATCGGTGGCCAACTCATCCCGGTCTGGTGGAAGCGTTCGCAAGGAACATTGAAGACCAACTGAAGACTTATCCCGAGGACAAACGGAGCGGTGTGGTTTTGCTGTTCTCTGCGCATAGCTTGCCCATGAGCGTGGTGAACCGAGGTACGCCCGGAATTGTCTCCTGAAATGGCACCTGACAGCTAACAGCCCACCAGGCGATCCGTACCCGGCCGAGGTTGCGGCAACCGTTCATGCAGTAATGCAACGCCTTAATTTTAGCAACCCTTACCGACTCTGCTGGCAGTCCCAGGTGGGACCCAAGGCTTGGCTAGGAGCGCAGACGAGCGATACGGTCCAGGAATACGTCAAGCGGGGACAGACAGACATTGTCCTGGTGCCGATTGCCTTCACTAGCGACCATATCGAGACCCTGTATGAACTGGACCTCGAGGTGATGGAAGAGGCGAACCACCCCGGCGTCAAACGAGCCGAGAGTTTGAACGGGAACCCGGTTTTCATCGAGGCCCTTGCAGATCTGGCTCAGAAGCACCTCCAAAAGGATGAAAAGTGCTCGTTACAGATGACTTTGCGGTGCCAGGGGTGCAGAAGCGAGCGATGCTTGGAGCAGAAGAAATTCTTTGCCGGTGACAAAACCGCGTCCCTGGTCGTATAAAAGTTGTTTCTCTCTCCTTGTGATTGTGTGTATATAGAGGGGATCTCGGGGTTTATGTTTGGCGTTTGTGGTTTCTGTCAATATCTTAGACTAGGTCACGGTGGTCTGTAAAACTCCGACTCTGTACAATAGGTAGCCATTTTCTTGGATTATAAAATACATCCATTGGCTTTGTGAAGATGAATGACTCTCATGGATCAGGGAAAACCGGCGGGCATCAACTACGTCATCAGTTCGGGGGTGTACACAGGAGGTGCTCAATATCCAACACTATCTTCTGGAGAAGATCAAGATTCCTTGGGCAGGTTCCAAAAATCCATCTATCTCTATACGAAGCGGAAGGTTCCACGAAAATGAGCGGAATTCTCCATGAAATCGGCCATGAATATCACGTGAGGTTGAGGGTTGGAAAAAAGGAACCACTAGACTATAGGGGTGATTAATACTCAACACCAAATTCTAGTGTTTCTCTTCCGAGCGCCGTTGCAACGTCATACCATCGGATCTATTCCTGATTACAGGGATTTTATCCCAGCTAACTATCGCCGAAAATCTTGGTAATCAATCCGTCGCAGGATTCGAAAGCCGAATTCCGATAAGGACTGAGCCAACTCAGCACTTTAAATAGCCTCTGGATCTACACTCTATCCCTTGCTTCCATTCTGTATTTCTGCCGAGGCAGGCCCCAGTTCTGCCTTTCATCGCAGACAGCCTGCCAATGCTGGCCATGACAAACCGTTCCTGCAAACTCAACAGCGTCGACTATGGATTCTCAGGCCCTTATGTCCGGGGGCGCTGATGCCGATGCGGAATTGCGAGCCAGGTCGTTCTCTGCTGACCGAACCAAGAACGCGGTGCAATCGCGCGCCCACGAGCAAACACCCCTACTTGCACCAGTAGATCCTACTAGATCAGACCGCGGCGATTCTATCTACCGGAGCAGTGGCAATGGCCTTCTCAGCCGATGGCGGCAACCAAGCGTGAGTAACGAAGCTGCATCGGTCGAATGGAGTGTTTTGTTCTAACTTATGCTAGATCCTATGGTTGCTCCCGTTCCTTTTGCTATTTATGCTTGCATTCGGTGGTATAGTTGTTCCCAGGATCAACTTGACTCTTACCCTGGTCTGCAGAGACTACCTGAACAACAAGGCGGCTCAGGACCCTAATTTCACATTTGCGCCGGTGATATTTGGGGGCCAAGATCCCCAATGCCGGGTGCCGGAGGTCCAATCGCAAGTTGCTCGATTCCAACTGTATCTCAATTTGACTTCTGCCATCCTGTCGGCACTGGTTAGTCCTCATCTTGGCCACATCTCAGATCGTCATGGCCGAACGCGCATCATGGCCATCACGGCTCTGGGGATGATACTGGCCGAATCGGTTGTCGTCATCGTCGCAGCCAGCACGGAAACCATCCCCACTAACGTTTTATTCCTATTTGCCTTGTTCGACGGACTTGGAGGCTCTTTCACCAGCATGAATGCCCTTACCTCCTCCTATGTGTCCGATTGCACGGTACCGCAGAAGCGTAGCGTGGCATTCGGATACATTCACGGCTGTATCTTCATCGGCACCGCAACCGGGCCGCTTCTTGTGGCCTTCATCTTGAAAATGGCGGGAAGTATATTTTTTGTATTTTGCTTCATGTTGGCACTCCATGTGCTCTTTTTCTTGGCCGTGTTGTTCGTGATTCCCGAATCCCTTTCCGAGGAACGGCAGCAATCCGCCCGAGAAAAGCATCGGATGAAACTCGCCGACAGAGACGCCCTAGGTTGGCTTTCTCTCCAGCGGTGGAACCCAAAGAATATCTTCACTCCTCTACTGATCTTATTCCCGCCCGTTGGACGGCCTAGCTCGCTGTTTCCTAATCGGCGGGGCGCGAGTCCGGCTCTACGAAGAAACATCGTTCTCCTGGCCGGCATTGACACCGTTGGGTTTGGCGTGACGCTGGGGGTCTCTCAAATTTTCATCATCTATGCCGGCTACATGTTCAACTGGGGGAATGTCGAGTCCAGCTTCTTCATCTTCGTCCTCAGCACCTGTCGGGTCATCACTCTGTTTGCCGTCTTCCCCGCCATTAGTTGGCTCTTTCCAGGTAAACCTAGACCGGAGGGCACTATTTCGGGCTCCAGTCCGCTTGAGATCAACTTGATCCGCATTTCGCTGTTTATAGACATGCTGGGATATTGCGGGTTCGCGTTGGCAAACAACGGAGCGTTCATGATCCTCTGCGGAGCCTTCACGGCCCTTGGAGGGATGGGCATCCCGACGTTGCAATCATCCATCACTCACCATGTGCCTCCGGATCGAATCGGGCAGATTCTGGGAGCCAAAGGCCTCCTACATGCGCTCTCTCGTGTCATCGCCCCGACCGTCTTCAGCCTCATATACAGTCTGACGGTGGGCAAGTATACGCCGGCGATCTTCGTTTGTCTAGTCGGTATTTGGGGCATCGCGTTATGCACTAGCTTTTACCTCAGACCCAACAGTATGTGCTCCCTCCATTCCTTTATCCGGATGTCTGGCTTACATATCCTGTTCGAGCAGTTGGTCTCGAAACAGACGGTCGAGACTGTCATGGGGAGGCTAATGAAGAGGGTGCAGAAGAGGACGAGAACCTCTTGCATTCATGACCAGATCGATTCTTGCAAAGAAACTTCAATTGGAATTATTTATAGAGGATCCTGATTCCGCCGTCTAGTAGTGTAGCGCATTCATTAGGTCTGGAGCGTAGAAGAGTAGAAGTGGTGGTGGCTTCACCCGGAACAGACCACGCCAAGTCCGGCGGCGCACAGCGACCAAAAGTGCCGGCCTGCAAACCTTCCCCCGGCCAAAAAAAAACCGTCCCGAATCCTCCCTCCCTCTTTGCAACGACCCGCTTCAATTGCTCCCGCTGGACGTGAGGACCGGTGCTCCTGAGGTCGACTTGGAAATCCTCATGTCCTTTCCTCGATCTCATGAGTCATAGGACATTCTCCGTATTATCCACCGGCGATGCAGACGTTTCACGACCATGATATCTAAATCAACAACAAGCGGCACCCCAGCCGTTCCCTCTCGAAATGCCCTGCGTGTCCTTCGTAGGTTGGCCCTCGCCGGGTCGACTGTCGGTAGTTTCTGCACCGTCGCAGCCATCACCTACGATGTCCATCGCAGAGTTCGAGTCGCCGAGCGAATTGTCGAGAATAAACGCGCCTTGCAAACCTCCGCACCAAACTACGATGCGACTTCCGCGGCGAATAGGCTTTCGCGGATGATGGAGGCAGCCGAAGCAGGGGAGTTCAACGGAATGGACACCTTCAAAGAGGAGGAGTACCGCAAATTTCAACGCATGGGCACTTCACATAATAATGAATTGGCGTCGGAAACGCTTGGTGACGGGCTGTCGGCAGAGATCGGGTCAAAACCCACGAAGGAGCAGACACAGGCAGAGTCTTCCTTGGGAAATGCACGTTCGTCCTTGATGGGTCCAACTAATCGGGGCCCGTCCCCCGGCTCTCGTTATGGAAGGGCGGACCCCATTCCCCGCGAACACTTACGAGGAACGAGAAATATCAACCAACCCAACGTTACGGCAGCAGCCGACATCGGTGTTGATAAGTCAGGGGAGGGCCAAGGACTCCCCGAGAAGAACTCGGTTGCGGAACGAATGCAAGACCTTCTCGACCGTGGTCGGCCTATTGACGCAGCGCAGGTCTTTTTAGATGGGCATTCTGCGTCACTGAAGGGCATATCATCGGACAGGCGGGAGCTCGCTGTGCAGGCATTCTACGTCAATTGCAAGGAAGGGAACGTGTTTATTGCCAGGAGCATCTTTGAGCGTCTAGAAGAGGTGGACAAGATTTCTCCGGGCATGTGGAAAGTTTTGATGTTTGCATTGGCGAAGAAAGGCAGCATCGAATCGACCGCTACTATCTACACCCGCTATATGCATAAATTCCAAGTCTCGCCGGATATGGTGGATGTTGTGCTCCGCTGCCTGCTGGAATCCCATCGACTTACAACCGCTAAGTGGTTCTTTCTGCGGAACATTCAAGTGGACCGAGATTGTGGCCTGTGTGGCGCCTATCTGACGGGGCTTTGGAAGAAGACAAGGAGTATTGAACTGCTCAACGGACAAATGAAGAAGATATTGTCAATGCTGCCGCGGCTGGGGAAGACTCCCAGCGACAAGCTTTTCAACCCGGTGGTCAAGGCATATATTGAATTCGGTAGAATTGGGGATGCCGAAGCTTTGGTGCGCGACATGACAACGACATATGAACTTCCACTTCGCTGCCGCACCAAAGGCCTTTTGTTGTATGGCAAGGCTCTGGCATGCGACTGGGAGGGAGTGGAAGCAGGCCTCCAAGAGATGCATGATCTCAAGCTGACGTCGCGACGGCGAGATTTCATCCCTATCTTCGACCGTATCTTCCTCGAGTACTGGGTTTCCCACCGAGGACCCGATATTCGCGATTTTGTCTTCCGCTACATCGACAAATTCAATATCGTTCCCGATCGAGTGTTGTACAAGCACATCTTGGAGGCATTTGTGGAGAAGGGTGATAACAACATGATCGCCGAATTTACCGCAATGGCTCGCGAGCGCTCCTGGAAGGTCCCCATCAAAGAACAAGAGTTCTTGGAGATACTGCGTCATCGCCGTCTGGCCCTCGAAGGGGCCCCGGTGGGCTTCTGGCAAATGCTCCAAGCAGCTCGCGTCAAATATGGAAATGCCGCTACGTCACAGCAGATCCTTGGTTATGACCAGCGTTCATTCCCCATTGCGGAAGTCAACAACATGCCTCACACCCGGGAACCCATGTCCTGGTATCAACGCACCCTACAGGCAGTGACCCCTTCGCGACCCGTGGATCAGTATCAAAAGCTCCACAAGCAAATGGCACACTACCTGCACGTTGGCAAGATGACCGACGCCTTGAAGTGCTTCGACAATGCTAAGAACGCGAAATTCGAGATGAGACAGCTCCATGTTGAGTTGGCTGTGGTGGCCACGCTCCTGGAAGACGGACTTAGTGCCGCACGCACGCTGATAGAGACGGAATGGCGCAATATTCGACACTTGGTCCGCTTCATGCCACTCTTCTTCCGTCAGATCACGCAGCTTGAGCCCTCCTCCGAAGGTGAGATTGTCAAGTTGGCTGTCCTTCGGTTTTACGAACTTTGCTGGTCCAACAAGAAGATGACCGTCAAGCATCATATCACCACGGCCACCAGCAAGCGCCTGATCGCCTCCGGCAAGCCCGACTGGGCCTTGGATCTACTAGCCACAGTGTATACCTCTCGCTACCGGCGCTCTACCCCCTTTGACGGGGTTTGCATGAAGATGTTTGCGCGCGCGTTCGCGGCAGTGGGTAATATCCCCGGCATCCGATGGTGCATTCTGACGGGACTTGCTCGTGGGTGTGCCGTCAATCGTGATTTTGTGGTCGAGGTCCGTCGGATCTTAGGTGTCCTGGAGCGCGATCTCCAGTCCAAATCTTTCTCGGCAAGAGAGGCGTCCAAAAAGGAGGAACAGCTTGCATACCTGGGCCGCCTAGCTGATCTACTAGAAAAGAAAACGGAGGGGGATCCTACGGTTTGGGAAGTGAAATCGATCCCGACGCTCAAACGGGCTTATCGTCGACGGTTGAAGCGACCGATAGACCCGAGGAACCTATACAAAGAGAGTGACATCCGACAAACAATCGAATCCTGGGACGAGGAATACGAGTTGGAGGCTGCGTTGGGTCGGATTGAATCCCATCCCAAGTCCGTGGCGGCACAACGCACCGAGGCGCAGTATTTAGGATCGACTCAGGAACAGAAGGATGAGTGAGAGAGGACGTCTTTTCTCCCTTTCAATTTCTTTTCATTTCTTTATTTATTTATTCTTTTCCTTTTTTGATTATACTTTGGGGTTCCCTGTCCTGTACCATTAAATCTTGCACTCTGTTGTTTAGTTAGTGTTGTATGTGTATATAGAGAGAGAGGGGGGGCGCGCGCTTGTCTGAATAGTGTATAGTTAGCGAAGACCATAACTTGAGCAAAGCCAATCGAGGAGAACTTGTTAATAACCCCAGACCCCCCCCTGCGTCGGAGGGAATGCGCCATCCTTCCCAGAATCAGTCCACGATCGTACGGTGTCTTCGCTGCCTTAGCGCCCAGGCGGAGGCGGGAAGGCTTTCACATGTCACGCCACTGGCAAACTTCCACCAACTTTTTCCCTCCCTTTTCCCTTCCTTCTTACTCCCTCCCCCCCTTTCTCTTTCCCTTCGCCTCATATCTCGCCCCGGTCAACCCACTTTTCTCTTCTTTCCCGCGTTTCCGCAATCAATTCGGGAGCGGAATATGCTCTGTCGCCCTCGACCCTCTGCCGACCGCCGTTGACCTCCCTCGTTCCTCTCCTCCCCGCACAATGGCCACCTCCGCCGCTCTCCCCAACGGCCATGCCACAGCCTCCTCTATTGCGGCCGAAGAGCGCAGACGGCTTCACCACCATGGCGACGTTGTGATCGTGGGCGCCGGAATTCTGGGGTGTGCCCTCGCTGTCACACTAGGAAGACAAAGACGGAGTGTCATCCTGCTGGAAGCATCCATGAAAGAGCCCGATCGCATCGTGGGTGAACTGTTACAACCGGGCGGTGTCCAGGCCCTCGAACAGCTTGGTCTTCAAGACTGTCTGGAGGGCATTGATGCCATTCCGGCGGAGGGTTACTACGTTTCCTACCTCGGAGAGCCTGTGGTCATCCCCTACCCCAAACCCTCGCCGTCCTCGCCGGCACCGGAGGGTCGCTGCTTCCACCACGGACGGTTCGTGATGAAGCTGCGGGAGGCAGTTCTGGCTTGTCCCAATGTCACGGTCGTGGAGACTAAGGCCACCGATCTGGTCACAGACCCGCACACTAAGCAGGTTCTTGGTGTGGAGTGTATGACCAAGGAGACCCAGGATTGTTACTTTGGTCATCTCACGGTGGTCGCTGACGGCTATGCCTCCAAATTTCGGAAACAGTATCACAACCGCACCCCCAAGGTACGGTCCAGGTTCTGGGGCCTAGAACTGATAGACACCAAGCTGCCCGTTCGCCACTACGGACATGTCCTGTTGAGTGAACATCCACCGATTCTCCTCTACCAGATCGGAACGCATGAGACTCGGATTCTCGTCGATATCCCAGAGAACCTCCCCTCTGCGTCGGTGAAGAACGGTGGCGTCAAGAATCACCTTCGCAACGTGACGCTTCCTTCCCTCCCTGAATCTGTCCAACCCGCTTTCCTCGCAGCCCTGGAGAAGGGCCAGCTGAGGTCCATGCCGAACTCCTACCTCCCAGCAGCGCAGAACCAGACTCCGGGGCTGGTCATACTAGGGGATGCGTTAAACATGCGTCATCCGTTGACTGGCGGAGGCATGACAGTCGCTTTCAGCGACGTGGTAATTCTGCGCGACCTGCTGAGTCCCGAAAAGGTCCCCAGTTTCGAAGACACTGACCGAGTCCTGCGTCAGTTGTCGTCTTTTCACTGGCAAAGGAAGAAGGGCTCGTCGGTCATCAATATTTTGGCGCAGGCTCTCTACTCCCTTTTCGCCGCCGACGGTGAGTGGTTTCCATTTGCCGCAGTTTCCCTAAACCCCCATTTGCTGACAAGTTTCCCTCTCGCCACAGATGAACACCTCAGAGCTCTACAACGGGGCTGCTTCCGTTACTTCCAAATGGGAAGGATTGCAGGCCCTGTTAGTCTTCTAGGCGGGATAATCAAGAAACCTGTCGTCCTCTTCAACCATTTCTTCACCGTCGCGTTCCTTTCTCTCTGGATGCTCATTCAGGAAGCGCCTCTGTATAAACTTCCCATGGTGCTCTGGCAATGTATCATGGTGTTCTGGACTGCTTGCGTTGTTATATTCCCATACATGTTGATCGAAGCGTTTTGCTAAACCTTCCATTGCTTACGACCTCTTTGGAGGAGAGATGTCTTACCCTTCTTGTCTACTACCTTTTCAGGGGCAACCCCCTATCCCGTTTATTAACTTTAATCTTCTCATATTGTATTATTTTTCGTCTCTTTTTCTCTTCCTCGACCTCGCTCCTGTTCTATGTCTGTATACTCCACTACCTTAGCATGTTTGCTTTTAGAGAGGAGATGCTCCAAGAGTCACCTCGAAAATTGCGCGGAATTCCCTCCTCGTGTTCTTTGTTATACCCTATTCAGAAGCCCTTGATAGAAGATAGAAATATGTTTCAGGCAAAATAAGAATGTTTTCATTCAGCATCTGATAAACTCTTTACTCAATTCACTTACCCATACAGTTCAGTGTCCAACAATACTATATATAGTTAACTACCTACAGCCAAATACCAGACCCATAGTTACAGAGAGAGAAACGAGAAACAAAAGAAAATCTGGAAATCTCAAGTCAATGTTTTTCATTTCAGGTTTTTTATCTTTTTTCTTTGTAAACACGCCCCTATGTAAATTCCCAATTCTACATCCGCAGAACCAGCCAATCTCGGCCGACCCGATTGACAGACATGATATTTGACAGAGAAAAAAGAAAAGAAAGAAAAAGAAAGAAAAAATCAAGGAAAAAATGGGTAGTACAAACGATGCAACGATGCAACGATGCAAGAGAAAAAACGAAACGTTAGAAAACAACAGAAAACACAATGCACAATGAACCCACTCGCCTGGCTCCCTGCTATGATGGTATATTGACAATGATAATGATGATGAGTATGAGTATGTTGGTGATACCGATGGGGATATAAACGTTGAAAGAAATCCATAGCCTGCGCAAAGTAAACAAAGAGGTTGAAGTAAGGAGAATGCTCGGGTTGACGTTGAGAGTCCACACACACTATCACCCTGTGAAAGTGTCTTCTCTCTCTTTTTGTTCTTTTTGGATAGACCTGCTGGCTTCTGGCCACAACATTCGGTGCGGAAGACTTTTCTTGACCACCGTGGTCATGTAGTAAAAGCCAGTAGAGTAAGAGACGCAGGGGACAAGCAAGGCGAGTAAGACAATCCCGTATGCAAGACAAAACAGACACAAACCAGTGACGAAATATGGTAACAATTTCAAAGGCGAGCAGGCAGTCTGTATCGACGAAAAGACAACCAAAGTCGAGACTCAACAGACCAAAGGAAGAAAATATAAGGGCCCGAGACATACATGCCATTCCCACAGATAACCGGTGACGTCCCTTCCCAACCTGCCAGAACCTTCAATTGCCAAGCTCCGTTATGGGGTCCTGTAAACGCCAATGTTGAACATGTAAAATAGACAAAGACATAGATGGGAAAAGAGGTTGGATAAGGGAGGGAAAAAAAAGAGATATCATATACCTTCCATTCAAGAACAAGCAAAAGAAAACACAATAAAAAGAACCTTTGTCGCACTCATGTCATTTTAAATCTCAAGAGGATGCCGCCTCGTTTATACAAAACCAAGTAGCCCAGAACGCCGTGTAGTAACTTGGTTTAAACCTGAGAGGAACAAAATAGAACATCTCAAAAGCCTGTTTTATAAACTGTACAATGTCATACAAGCCTCAGCATAGGGGCTTGGTGAATCCCAGCGATGAAGCCAGGAGGGAAAAATGGAGAAACAATGTTTGCGCAAAATGTCGAAAACCCGGAAGCATCGTGTAATACAGTACGGCGTGCACCAGTCGTTCAGTATTCGTCGAAATATCATGGCCAACAATGGGACACGAAATAGAAGAAACACGGGAGATGCGATGGAGGATTATCATCCGCCCTTTCTCAAGGACTCGTCCGCAGGAAGCGGCTCCGCGCCGGCGTGGGCACCTTGTCGGTGGTGGTCCATCGAGGACTTGGCATTCTTGCGATGTTTCTTCTTGGTCGTCTGCCAACCGCCACCTGTATGCGTGGCATGGGAGTCTTGTGCTGTCGAAGTCGTGCCGTTTGATTTTCGTGATGGATGGTTATTCCGTTCTTTATTATCGCCGGGTCCAGCAGAGGTGTGGGAAGCATCCGAGCGACCCTTGGGCCGTGGTTTGTGGCCGTGGCCGTGGCCGTGACCGTGACCGTGACCGTGACCGTGACCGTGGCCATTCGACTTCTCAGAGGAATCGACGCCATTGGGTCGGCGTTTCCCGGACGAAGAGGGCGGATGCGACTCAGTCACCGATGATGGTCCAGGACCGGCCGTGCCTTTATCCCCGGCGCCAAAAGGTCTCTGACGCGAGTTGTCTTTGCCCGAGGGTTCGTGGTGGGAGTGGGCAGGTCTTGGCTTCTCCGGACCGGCCTTTGACGTTGGGGGCTCGGAGGCATTCTCGCTGTTCGAGAGGTGCAGGTTCTGCAACCGACTTGACAGTAGGCTTGGCTTGCCGCCATGGCCGTTCACATAGACGTCCGAGTGGCCGGGCTTATGAATGTCGATTCCTGATCGGCCCCCATAGTACGGCGGCTGGTCGATATCCACCGAGCTGTTGTCTTGAAGATCTTGAGAAAACGAATCGGAGACGCTGGCCGGCGTATCCGTGTTGTGGTCATCGGAATTTGACGTACAATGGCTCATGGTGGCGTAAGGGTCGTAGCCCTCGACCGAGAGCGAAGCACGATGCTCGCTCGGCGGCACCGACCCATCCACAATCAAGGGACCACCGCGATCAGCGGAAGCGGCATGCCGCGAAGTAGTACGTGGTTGCGTTGTAGTCGACTGAGAATTCTGCACCGTACCATTCTCCGGTGACAGTCCGGTCCCCTCGTGTTGGGCCATTGACGACAGGTATTCCTGCGGATTCGTGACGAACGGCACGACACCGCCATTCTGCAGTGCCAACCCGACCGGTGCCGACAAGGGTGACAGCATGGCGTTCTGATGGTACGCTTGCAATTGCGGAGAAGTGGCTAGATAGTATCCCATATACTCGGCCGGTCGATTCTCGTCAAAGTACGCGGCACGGGATCCATTAGGCAGACTGCTCGGCATGAAAGGGTTGTCCTCCTCGCTTTGTGTGTCGTCGGGGGAGCCAGGGACGTTACGCGGCTTGGAGTGCTGGGAACCCTCTACATGTTGCGCAATGGAATAGATCGGGGCGTAGGTGGGAAGCGAGTTCACGGACCGTGCCGGCTGCGAGTGCGCGCGCAATGACCCGCCTGGGGAACCATTCGCAACCGACGACCGACGGGGGGTACGACGAAGATCCGGCATGGCAGCGGCAGCCGAGGGGGAAGGAGGGTTTGTTGTACTTCCTGGGACACTGGTAACGGCCACCGGAAGGTACTGAGAACCGTAGTACATCTGCTGGCGCACGGGAGTGGTGTGGGCACTTTGGTTCGTCGTTCCAGATCTCGTGCGAGAGGTATCGTCACCCGTAGATTCTTGTTGCTGGGGCATCGGGAATTGCATGAAGGGCTGGCGAATCAGCACGGGAGGAGGCCTTCCAGTAAGAAGGGCCTGGTTTTGCAGCTGCAACCGCAGTTCTTGCTCTTGGGCCTGGAGGATCTGGATTTGTTGGTAGAGGTGGTCATGTAATAGATATTGTGCCTGCTGGGCCTGAAGGGAGAGTTCGGACGCACTCATGCCGTTATTGGGCTGACGAAAATTATTCGACTTGTTCGGAGTATTGGACGAACGTCGACCACCGGCATGGCCGCCGCGATTGTACTGATTCGAGTGCCGTCCGCCACGGCCACCTCCACGGCCGCCCCGGGACGACGGTGGCGGAGGCGCGATGATGGGTCGCGGTTGCGGTTGGGGCCTCTCCCATGACCGCTCTTCCTCGGGGGGATATTCGTACTGTTCGCAGGCATGCTCCAGGTTTCCTTCCGAAACGGCCTTGAACGCGCGACGAATTTCCAGATGAACGCCTCGGAAGGACGTATCATCGGCAGTGTTGCCCAGGTTCCGGGACGTGTTGAACGGCTCCTCGACGCAGAGGCGATTGTTCATAAGCAGGTGCCAGCCCTTGGCTTCCTTGGAAATCAATTTGGCCTCTCGAACGGAGATGGCGTATTTCTCATAGTCGAGCTCGTGGCCATAGTATCGAAAAAATTGGAACAGCAGATCTCCCAAAGACTGCTTGTTCTTCCGTCCGTATCCGGCCAGATTCCGGAGATTGTCGTCGAACGAACACACGAAGCCTTCCGCTGATATCTTCTTCTCGTGAGGGCGAGCCTGCAGACTGGGCAGAACCGGGGGGTCTCGCGTTTGGAGGAAGTTGATGATCAAGCATATCCAGGTGTAAGAGCTGAGCGTGCCTCCGAGTCCTATCGCGAGTGGTCAACATCCAAGAGAGAACAAGGCGAGTCCACATCCTCTGCGTAGGGTCATGAACCTACCAGCGTCGTTGAGAATCCTTCGTTTCGTCCAATGTTTTATGATCATCGCCAACGGTCGTATGCGCTCGTCAATTTCCATATACGTACGAATCATGCGCGTGTTTTCCAGGGCCAGAGTGTTGTTCACGTTCATGTCACACGCCAGGCGCAACTCCGGGTCCCAGATTTTCACGATGGGAACTTTTGCATGTGAGACACAAACCACACGCTCCATGCCATCTGCGATAAGGGAGGGAAAACCCCCGAGATGTCAGCGATTGGTCGGGATTGGGAAATTGGGAGTCCCTTACGTCGCGCAAGCACTTCTGCCAGCAGGCAGACGTGTTCCAGCTCTTTATATGTTGTCGTTATACAAATGTCCACTGTCTCGTAATCAGTACCTCTGCCCGCCACCCTACATGCGACGACCACCTACCATCCGAATCACTCGAGCAGAGCTTATTCCCTGACGACCCAAAGACATTCACTTTGATGTCGCGCCCTGGCCATTGATCATTGAAAAGTTTCTCTAACTTGCGAACAAGCTGACGTCGCCGATCGTCACTCTCCGCCGATGGCAACAACCGATCGTACACCTCCAGCATATCCGCACTCAGCTTCTCCTCCTCTTCCGGATCTAAGCGTTCCTTGAGTCCCTCCTTCTCTTCAGGCAGCAAATCGGCGCCCAGCGAGTACGGCATTCGACGTCGAAAAAAGGCCATGGCGGTTTCATATTTGCAGCCCGAGAACGGTTTCCGCAGGGAGGGCGGGATGTGCGTCGTCTCCGAGTGCGTGGACCGAGGGGAGGTGCTCCCATGCTGCGGGGAAGGCGACCGGGAGTGGAAGGAGAGGTTTCGCGCATGCTGATACGGCGTCGAGGGGAGGGAGTTCGATTGTTGCGAAGTCAACGGCGGACGAGCGGTTGCCTCGGAGGACGTATCGGTGGACAGGTTCCACGGCATCTTCGAGGCCTTTTCCGACGTTATCGGTGACTTTTCACCTGGAACGGAGGACAATTTAGCATTCCCATGGGGTTCGGAGAGCATATAGCGAATTCAACGTTGTTCGCCAACGTTGGCCTCCACGACGGGGAATAGGATGGAGAAAAAATTGCCGTTCCGGTTTGATAATATGAACGAGGGCTCTGGTGTGCAGAATCCACCCAGAAACTCGGCTCTCCCAGCTGCCTTTTTGCTAACCCTGATTTGTTCGGTTCTTTGGTTTTCCTTTTTCTTTCTTTTTCCTTTCGAGTTCCTCAATGACCGTGCAAGACACAGTATCCTGAGAGCCAATGTATAAACCACAAAATGACGCAGCTAACGAGTTTTACCCGACGAGGACGAGAGTGCGATAGAGGAGGCGAAAAGCCGCGAGAGGAGGGGGCAACCAGGGGACGCAACGCAGAATCGGCCGGCGAATGGGTCAGCAAAATTGAGTCTCCGCTCCACCTCAAGGGAACAAAAAAAAAAGAAATAGATAAAACCGTCTTTCAGTTTGAACGACCGTCCTCAAAAATTGAAAGGGGAAAAATAAAAACAAGAAAGAAAAAAAAGAAAAAAAAAATCCGGTCCAACAGGAGTGGTGATTCTGGAATGTCGGGGGTGGTGCCAATGAGTTACTTGTCGATCGTTAAGCCGATTAGAGCGGTTTAAGGGGAGAGAGCGATAGACTCTAGCCGGGAAGGGCACACTTTCACGACCACACAACTTTTGATGGACCCCAAGAACACAATGGAAAAGGGAGGAGGAGAGTAGGATCACCACCTATATCTCCATAGGAAAGGACCAGCGACAGGGACGGGGTGAGGACAGGTTACCGGGACGATTTGAGGGCGTTGACGGAGAGAAAAGTAGAGCAGAAGAAGCGCAGTGAATCACAAACAATGGGAGAGAGGGAAAGGGTGTGGCAGCCTGAGCCAGGGGGCCATCCATTCGGGGGGCGTGGGCGGTAAGTGAAAGTCACTCAGAGAGAGAGAGTGGTGTTTGGCCCCGTCGTCGTCTTTATTCTGATTATTATTGATTACTTCGGTGTTCCAGGTCTCAACATGAGGTAATGAAAGGATGACAGGATTGACTATGCACAGTACCACCGTAGTTTGTTCGTGTCTCCCACGCCGAGTAGTTACTGATTTGACTACGAGGGACTCGAGAGAGCCATACTGCAAGCCAATTGGGGGTTAAGAAAAGAGACTAAGACCGAATCAATAACCAAAAAAGGACCAGGGGAGAAAGTAAACGGGGTCTAATTATACTCAGGGGAAATTAATGGCAGGTATTATTGTTCGCCTAAACGCCGCCTGTCACCCATCGGAGGCAGCGAATCTGATGCATCTGGAATGCAATATGAAGCGCCGGCTGCTGCACGCAATTCAAGCTCCAAACAGGAACCCGCCAGTGAATCATCATCGACATAAGAGTGATAGAGTCCCCATGTCAATAATCGCTTGACTATTGAGGAATAGTCACAATGGATCTGCGTGGTCGGGGCTTATCTTCCGTCGAGAAGAAGGTTATACTTCCACTCTTCCACTCTTCCACTCTTCCTGTCCTTTGTGCCGGCCAAGGGCAGTCCCAACCAGACCGGATGCAACTGCCAAGGCCAGCCGTTCATTGTTCTCTCTCCTTAACTGAAAGTACTCCGGCGAGTAAAAAGTCCCCCTTTTGCTGCCCCGCGTTTTGCAGTCAAGGGCGCATCTCGGCCCCCTCGCCCGCGCTGGCCGGGGCACGTGCCCGCCAGTGAGACGGCGATCCGCTCCTCCTTTCTCTCGCTCCCAAACCTTATTCTTCTTCACTTCTCGCGCTTTCCGCCTCGGTTTCCTGTCTTTGCTTGTGTTCCGCTCTCCAGCTTCTGTCAATCGAAGAGGGCTGGTGTCTAGGCCGCCTCGTGTCATCTACGATGGCATCTACAGGCCTAACGAACACGGCTGGACGAATTCTCCCGAACCCACCACTCGACACGCTTGTTCTCTTTGAGACTATTCCCTGTAGCCTAAACTCCTTTGATCACCTCACACCTGTCACTCTTCATTGAACCATGGCATCGCGTAAGCTCTAGCCAAATCCGGGGAAACAACAACGGTTGCAAGGGCAGTTCCCAATAAACAATCGACTGGGGAAATCAAGCCACGGGCGTGGACGGTTTCCCATTCTCCATTCGCTTCACAATCAAGCTCGGCTAAACGAGATCTCTTTCACAATTCAAAACGGGTCGCGGGTGAAATGACGTATCCCGTCAGTCTGCATGTCTGGTGCATGTCCGGTGCATGCTAGTAGCGATGGATAGTGCTGCATCTGCCGTGGTTGGGTACGCCCACTGCATCGATTGTATCACGTCTGGGCGGCGCTGGCCCAGCGAACCAATGTCGATCCGGTTTCCGAGGAATAGATTTGTAGTGTGTAAATAGTAACTGCGAGGTACTCACTCGTATGGGGTGTACGTATATACAGAATATGCACCCGACATGCATCGTCCAGTCGTGTCCAAGCCCACGGGGGAGCGACTGTCTAGATCCAGACCGTCTGCCTGATGACTTGCTGAAAGCCACCACGAAGGGATGCGGGCGCAAGCCCACCAGCAGCACAATGACGACGGGGAGAAACACCTTGTGATGTGAAAGGTCCGAGTGCCATCCCGGTCATCTCGATGATTCTCTCCACTGGGCAGCCATGCCCCACCTCCATGTTGAACGGCGGTTGCAGGTCACGCCGGATCATTAGTTGATCCTGGTGCACGAGTGTGATCAGTTCATATCCTTAGGGGAAATGATGAAGTAGATAATGAGTTCCCCAAGCCGAGGTGTACTGTACATCTCGCAGTAGGACACCAGGACTGTCCAGTCGGTGGTGTGTGCCGCACGCCTGCGTGGCCAAGGCGCCATTGTCTTTATCCATACGAGGCTCGGGTGGGTAGGGGAAAACCTGCTTAGCGGTGCAATTTCCAATGCGAAAGTCAGCACGCTCATTAGATAATACTAGAAAGGGAAGACGTATCCCTCCACATTCGACAATAGTGCTGTGCTCCAGTAGGTTGGTTGCCCTAAGGAACTCGAAGGGCCGACGTAGGAAGGACCCTGTTGGCTAGGACAGTTGAATAGACCGAGTCCTGTTTGTACGGAGTAACAGGTTAGGACATAAATATGCCTCATATTGGATGGGAGGGCAGCCAAAAACAATGACCGGAGCACCTTAATATACAATTGAGATAGTCATCAGTCAGACCAAGATACACAACCATCGCCATCGCCGTCGGTTTATCAGTTCACGACTGAACAATCTATTATTATTAACTTGTTTTACTCCGTAAGTATTGAGGATTCTTCCTCTTCGGTATCTGCGACCCGCCGGGAGACGACGGCGGCATGACACTAAGCCCGAAGGAGCGAGGGCGGGTGGAGTCCCCACGAGGGTCCCGCGTACGGTACGATTACCCTCGCTGTTAGATTACCCGCTTCCCCGTGGCCCAGAGGGGTGTTATTTTGGTATGCGCCCTTACCCGCAGCAGGAGCGAAGGAAACCCGGACCGATGCCGGGAGTGGCAGAAAGAAGCGATTGAAATGAAAATATAAATAAACAGTACGGAGTAAACGCGGTGGATGCACCGCGCTAGGAAATCTACGGTGTAGGAGACATTCATGAATCATTATCAGAAAATTATTAGGAGTGCTCCGTTCGAAGGACTGCTCCGTGTATCTCCTACTTCAATAAAGATCATGATTGGATCAGGTCAATCAATGCCCACTCTGCCCAGTGCTCTTCAAAATCTCCGGTACTCCTACTCCTAGAGAATACGGAGTACACCGTAGTCAGCCAGAAGCAGTAATCATACGCCATTGTGCATTTGGATACGCTGGGACCAGGGTCACAATGGTTATTATTATTATTAAACCATCCAACCGCCCACCAGATGGTTCGATTTGTCCCCCTTTTCTCCTTGGTGCGCAGGACCTCCCACGGTCTATCTGGGGACACTGCGGCATAAGAACCGGGACACACGGAGCAAGTCCATACTTGGAGTGGGACCCCTGACCATAGTGTACAAGGAATCAAGGATACTGGACGATTACTTGATTAGTGGTTGGAGTATCGCGAGGTGCCGGACTGGAGTCGACTATGCTCCTTTGGATACTATTTCCATCTCCCCTCCCTACAAGGTGGATAGTGAGAGTTGATTTGATGGGATAAGATATCGATATTCAATTCGAAATTACCGGGAGGTGAGACTCCCCATGAGATCAAATTATTAAAGTAATAAAAAAAAAAAAAAAAAAAGGAGATTGGAAAATGATGATGATGATGATTATTATTATTATTATTATTATTCAACCAGAGGGTTAAAAAAAAATAAAAAACGGGCCGGAAGGAAGCGAAAGTTGAGCAGCGACAAGGCCACCGCCAACCAGAAGAGGCAGAAACCATCGGCTGCCCACCTTTTTTTTTTTTTTTCTTTTTTAATTTTGCCTTTCGGTGTACAGGTACATTGTGTGTTCTGATTGATTTTACTTGGTGGTATTTATAAATCATATTCAAAATCATTGTATTTCTCCAGGCTCTTCCTTAGATTCAATCTTTATCTGTACTCGATACTGTCTGTCGGTAGATTCCTGTGAACCTGTTCATTGACCTGGTAGTTAGCAGATTCCGTAGCCCCAAGACTTCTTTTTTTTTTTTTTTTTCCCTGACCGGCCGAAGTACTCCAATTCTTACCTTAACGGGACCCAGTGCAGTGCTATAGACACTCACTTTCTTTTTCGTCTTCTACTTTCTTATCCCCGGTCAAAAAAAAATAATAATCCACGCTTCTTCTCGCTTCTCTCCTCTCGCCCCCCTCTCTCTTCCCTTCTCCCCTCACACCCCCCCGGTCCGTTCAGTCCAGTCCAGTCCGGTCTCTCGACGGTTGCACCTCTGCTACCCGACCCTTTTACCCTCCCTCTTCCCTCGCCCTCTCTCTTCTTCCCTTTCCCACCCCTCTCTCTCTCTCTCTCTCTCTCTCTCTCT